>JAAAKG020069067.1:0-17415 GCA_010014905.2 Druon quercuslanigerum
TTAATTTGTGAACACGTGTACATTTTAACTATTAATTAAAATATATAAATTATTTTATTCATATTAATGTTTTTAATTATTGATTATCCACTGTAAGGAGGTTTCCCCTATTTCCCCTTAAGAAAAAAATACATTTTTGTAAATTTTATTCAAAATAGTCAAAAATAACTAAATCGAATTGAAATTCCATATTTTTGTTTATAATTAGCCATAAAATACGAATAAAATATTACTTTTTGAATATCACCCCCATAAGTATTTTTTATAGAGTCCGAAAAAAACCCATAAGTGAAAAAATAGGTTTTGCCCATTTTTGGCCCTAATTATAATTATTTGTAGTTTTTTAATGAAAAATTCTTTTTTATATATGAAATACTACTTTATACTGAAAATTGGATGCTCAAATAAATTGTTTAAACAATTTATAATTGTTTTTTGCAATTTTTTTCTTCGAATATAAAAAAAGTCGAGGTTTTTTCAAGAAATTTCCACTTTTTGTTTATTTTTTGATTAGGGTAAGGTAATAATTAATAATGGTTGACAAGTATAATTGTTTAAACAATTTATTATTATTGTTAATATTATTTATTCAGAATAATGCTAGAAAAATATTTGGCTGTGATTACAAAAAATGTATTGTCCGATTTTTATTTGAAGTTAAGTAAATAATTAATTAAATATAACAATATTAATTGTTTAAATAATTTATTATTACTTAAAGAATATTATCTCTGAATAATATTATCTTTGAATAATTTAAGAAAGTTTCAGTTTTATTTTTTAACTTTTTGTCCCCTTTTTACTCTTAGTTTGTTAATAATTATTGATATTTGAAAACAATAACTGTTTAAACAAATTATTATTGTTATAAATTATTTTCTCCTATTGTAATATTAGATAATTGCTGTTTTTTTCTTGAATCTTCCCCTTTCCGTCAACTTTTTACGTAATTATTAAAGTAATAATTAATAAAAGTTCACACAGTTGTTTAAACAATTTATTATTGTTCATAATCATCTTTCCTTAGACAATTGCTGAAAAGTCGCGGTTTTTTCTTAATTTTTTAAACTTTTTGTCAACTTCTTACTTAGTAAGTTAATAATTAATGCAACTTAGAAACAAATAATAAATATTAATAATAATTTAAACAAAAAGGCTCTCAGTAGCTACTTCAAAAAAAATTTACAATAAATAGGATATAGAGATTATTATAAAATATAATAAATTGTTTAAACAACTATATTAGTTAACTTACATTAATTTTTAAGATAATTATAAAAATAATAAATTGTTTAAACAACTATTTTAATTAATTTACGTTAATTTTTACCTCTTTAAGTGAAAAGTGAACAAAAAGTTAAAAATTTCAGGGAAAATCGCAAATTTCTACCATCGAGCAAAAAAGAATATTATTAAGAATATTAATACGTCTTTTAAACAATTATTTTTGGTAACTTGTAATAATTATTACTAAATACTTATTGAAAAATGAAAAAAAAAAATTATTTATAAACCGCAACTATCTCTCATTACTGTATGAAAAGATAGTTATAAACAATAGTAATTTGTTTAAACAATTATTTTTCTGAATTTAATTAATCATTGAATCAATCCAAGTGAAAAATAGACAAATATTAAAAAATTTCGTTAAAAAACGCAACTTTCTACCATTGAGCAAAAGAGAATATTATTAACAATAATAATAAATTTTTAAACAATTATTTTTGTTAACTTTAATTAATTATTACTACACTCTAATTAAAAAGTGAATAAAAATATAAACAATAAAAAAACCGCTACTATCTTGCATTACTGTATGAAAAAATAGTTATAAACAATAATATTTGTTTGAACACTGATTTTTCTTAAATTAAATCAAATTTTACCTTGATTGATTTTAGCCAGAAGTTAACAAAAAGTTGAATATTTAGCAAAAACTGCAACTTTCTATCATTATTTAAAAAGAATATTATTAAAAATATTAAAAAATTGTTCAAATAATTATGTTCGTTAAATTTAAATAATTATTAGCTCGCTCTAATTGAAAAGTTAACAAAAATTTAATATTGTAGAAAAAACTGCAAATCTCTAGCATTGTTCTAAGAACTAAATTTTATTATGAATAGTAATAAATGGTTTAAACAATTATTTTTGTTAAATTTGATTATTGCCTCGCTTTAACTAAAAATTAAAGTTTTAAAATTCAGAAAAACCACTCCTTTCTCAATTTTTTCTAAGATAAAATTACTAGGAACAATAATAAATTGTTTAAATAATTTTTTTTTAAACTGCATCAATTCTTCCCTCGGTCTAATTAAAAAGTGGACAAAAATTCAAATAATTACAAAAACTGCACCCTTGTAGCACTATTCAAAAAGAATATTATTTTTAAAAAAATTATTTAAACAATTATGTTCTTTAACCAGAATTAATGATTATCTCATATTGTAACCTTGTTAATTTTAAAACTGTTTAAAATTTTTTTAACTCTTTATTTATTGATTTTTAAAAAAAATTAATTTTTTAATTATTGTTTTTTATTAAAAATATATTTTCATTTGTGTGATTTTAAAAGAACACAATAACAGGGTTTTCTTTTCAATTTTGTAAGTTTGTAGTTATTCCTTTGATTCCTTTTTTCAACCTTTTTATTTTTTAAAGAAAAGAATAGTTTTATTTTTAAATAATTTTATTTTCCAAAATGCATAAAGCCTCAAGACTTAAAAAATTGTCTAGTTGTTTATTTTGATTTTTTTAATAAATAATAAAATATACTTACTTGCTTAAAGTTTGAAAGGCTTCAAGTGTGAGTTTCACTCGACATATCATTGGCCAATCCAAATGATGGCATGGTCTATCACAGGATAAAAATGTTTGTTCTGAAAAATGGAAAAAGAAAATAGTTTAGGTGAAGTAACATTAAAAAAAAAGTTTGCAATTTCAAATTTACATTTTTATAAAATTGAAATTAATTATTCATTTCATAAAAATAAATGAATAAATAAAATTATTCTTGAATTCAATTAAAATCCAAAATTAATTTGAGCGAATTCGAGATAATTCCTTTCTTATTACGAAGCCGTGAACTTTTCGGAATTGACCTGAATTGATTTGAATTCAGTTTAATTTAATTGAATTCAGCTTCGATTAATTTATATTAATTCAAATAAAATTAAACATTCCTTGAATTCATTAAAAAATCTCTTCATTTTTTGACAATCAGTAAATCCTTTTCGCGATTTCAATCAGCGAAAATTCATTGAAAATCAGTAAAAAAATTACTGAATCAGTATTATTTCACTGATTTATCCAGTCAAGAAACTATTCGTTTTTTACTGGGTGAAATATGAGTAAATTTTAGTTAAATTTTTACTGATTTCCAGTGAATTTTTACTGATTGAAATTGCGAAATAATATTTACTGATTCTCATTTTGCATTAAAGTTTCGCTGACAGTGAATATCACTGAAAATCAGTCCCTTCTTTTTCAAGATTATAATCAGTGAAAATAACTGAAATTTCAGTCGTCTCTTCATTTTTAGTTAAGATTTTTTTTGTGATCAGTGCACTGTAATTTTTTCTTTTCCGGAAAAAAAGTTTTCTTTTTTAAATCGGTTTTTGAAATTAGCATGGGATTTTAAGTAGGGAAAGTTTAGTTTTAAAAAAATGAAAAAAAAAATTAATAATTTTTTATAATTTGAAGTTTCGTTACCTCTTAAGCCTCTTAAATTTTTTTTAAATTCCAAAGTTAAAAATTTACGATTTTTCGGGATGAACAGTACAAATTATATTGTTTGTTTAAAATATTTAAACAATTTTAAACAATTTTTATTTCTACATTATTGGTTCTACTAAATTGAGAGAAATTATTATTTACTGGAATTAATGACATAGTTAAAAAATGTTGAATAATATATTTTGTTTATGATTTTCGGCAAATATTTAAACAATTTTAATTTGTTTAATTAGGTTTATCCTCCGTTAATTGTGAAAAGATATTGTTTTCTTAAATTAGTGACACAGTTAAAAAATATCTTATCATTCAGTACTTTTTAATCTCAACTGAAAGAAAATTGTTTAAACAAAACAGAATTTTAGTAAAAAAATTCTTGGACATTGGTCAAGTATCGATTCAAAATAATTGATTTAAAGTATCATGATTTATCCTGATAAGGGTCAAATGTAAAATAATTGTTTAATAACAAATTATTTTTAATCTATATAAAATTGATAATTGGATGCTTAAAT
The DNA here is from genome assembly GCA_010014905.2 of Druon quercuslanigerum. Lineage (NCBI taxonomy): Eukaryota > Metazoa > Arthropoda > Insecta > Hymenoptera > Cynipidae > Druon > Druon quercuslanigerum. The sequence continues at coordinate 4,248 of JAAAKG020069067.1, forward strand.
AAATTGTTTAAACAATTTATAATTTATAATTAACTCGAATATAATGTATAATTAAAAGTATTTTCAATTTATGATAGCTTAAATTTTTTTACAACAAAAAAATTATATATATTTTAGGTTAGATTATATATTTGAATAAAAAATTTCTACTATTTTAGGTTATGTTGTCTTTTTATACTGGACCTGGGCATTTTAATCAGAAACTATTAAAATTCAAACATTAAAATTTTTGAAAGAGAATACTTTTTTTAAATAAAAATCAATAACTTTTAAAGATTACCCATTTTGAACAATTTCAGGTTACGTTTTAGGGTTTTACACCAAAAAGTGGTATTTTAAAACAAAAATTATTATAATTTGCACAAGATAAAAAGTATTTAAGCAATAATTTTTTATTATTGATTTATCTTCTTCGGAAATTCGTGTTTTCAATTTAAAAAATTAGATTTTGAAGAAAATTCACACCTCCAAAATTTAAGGTTATGTTTATATTTGAAATCAAAAATTGATGTTTAAAAAAAACCATTAGAATTTAAAAAACATTTTTAACAATTGAAAATTAACTTAGTATTTCTCATCGAAAATTAGTGTTTTTAATTTTTTTTATTAGATTTTTAAGAAGATTTACAATTTCTAGCAGTTTTAGGTTATGTTCGCGTTTTAAAGCAAAAAATTGTTTTTTCAAACAAAAATTATAATAAAATTATAACAAGATTTCGACTACTTTAACAATTTTGAATTATCTTAATGAGTTTCGTAGGAAATTGGTGTTTTTCATTTAAAAAAATTAAATTTCGAAGAAAAATTACATTTTTTTATATTTTTAGGTAATTTTAGTGTTTGAAGCAAATATTAGTATTTTAAAACAAAAATCATTAAATAGCTTGATCAAGATTTAGAATATTTTAGTTTATCTTAGTGTTTCTTGTTAAAAAAAATAGTGTTTTTAATTTTTTTTAAATTAGATTTTTAAGAAAATTCACAACTTTTTACAAATTTAAGTTATGTTAGCGTTTTTCATTAAAAAATTACTATTTTAAAACAAAAAGGAAACTTGAATAATATATAGAATATTTTAAAAATTTTGGGTTATGTTAATGTTTTCGACAGAAATTGGTATTTTTAATGTATACAAAAAATTTTTTGTATTTTTTTTCAAGATTTAAAAATTCTATTTTTTTTTTAATTTTGTCGAAAATTTGAAAATTCAAATTTTGATCATACAAAAAATAAAGAAAACTCTAAAATTCCATTTTACGGCCAATCTATGTAAGATAAGAAAAAAGAGAATTAACTAAAATTGTGCAGTTTTAGTTTTAATCGTGAAAAATAATATTCAAAATTAAAAAATTAAATTTTTCGTAAAACGACACAAGGTACGAACTAAAATTAACAGACTAAAGTTGTCCATCCCAAGAAGATCTATAAATCTTTGAATAATCATTTTTAGATAAGACGATTAGATTTTCTTTCAATCGTGAAAAATAAGATAAACTTTTTTTTAATTGTGGAAAACCATACAAGAGATGAAAAAAATTAAAAGACAAAAGTTGTTTAACCAAAAAATATCTACAAGTTTGTTATAAACTATAATAAAATTTTATTTACCAAAATTTTTTGCCTAAACTACTTCTTTATTGAACATAAAGAAATCAGATTGATGGCTAAATGACACAAGTTGCAGTAAAGTGTTTATTAATAATTTTTATTTGAATAGAATGCTCATTTTTTAATGATAAAAATAAGGCATTCAGAAGGCAGTTATTGAAAAATTAAATTATTAAATTATTTATTATTAATTAATAATTATATACAACAATAATTATTAATTATATATTAATTAACCGTCGACGAAATCAAGTGCGCAGCACGAAATACGTTATGAGAATGTGTTCGTTAAAGCCGAAGGAGCTTTAACTAAAGAGAATTCACAATCCCCAAATGATAGTTGTCGATGCTTAGACCTTTTGTTTTAAAAGGCTTGCGCACAAATATAGAAATATAATTCTTTTGAAATGTTTGTATTAAAAAAAAATAATAATAAAATGTAAAAAAACGCAATAATAAAAATTTTTTTTTTAGTTTTGACCTAATTTCTGTTTAGACTTACTGGGTCTATAATGGCTGAAGTGTAGAATAGTTGCAGTGGCTACTATCATACTTATAACAATGGCAAATCGTACGACGTGTGAAGCCGGCTTAACCAAACGTTTTACATCTTGTGGCTCGTACATCGTCCACACTGCTTCGTTATTTTTATTTAACATAACGAGGTGACGACATTCCTCGAAAATTATCATTAAACCTTAAAATTTAGTTAATAAATAATTTAAAAAATTTTGTTGTTATTTATTTTTATTCTAATATTCTTAAACAAAGAGGAATAAAATAAAATGCAGGGTTTGTCCATAAACAAGTTACCAATTTTAACCCTCCCCCCACTTCCAATCAGGTACCCTTGTTAGTCAAAATAAATTGCATTTAAAACAAAATTTTTATATTTTTACCATAAAATTTTTTAAACAACACATAAATTAATTTTTATCCAAGAAGAAAAGATTAATTTTCATACCAAAAGGAACAATTTTTAACAAAATAATTGAATTGAAAAAATTATATAATATTATTAATTAATTAATTAATTGAAAAAGAGAATATATTCCACTAAATAGTAACATTTACAAATAAATGGATTAATTCTTCACCAAATAGTTGAGTTTTCTATCAAAATTGTTAATTTTTGAAAAAAAAGTTTTTAAAAAAGTTTAGTGGTTAACTCAAAAATATGAATTTGAACAAAAAATTAAAAATTTGCATTTTTAATAAGAAAAGATACCATTTTGATTAAAAATGTCTATTTAAAACCAAAAAAGGGATATTTATAAAAAGATTAATTTTAAAACCGAAGAGATTAATTTTTAACGAAGAAGATTAGGTTTTTACAAAAAAGACGATTTTTTAACAAAATACATCAATTTTTAGCCACATAATTTAATTTTTAACTAGAAAATATCAATTTTCAAACAAAAAAGTTAAATTTTTAAATAAAAATATAAATTTTCAACACCAACTTTTTTTTCACTTTTTTTTTTAGGAAAATAGGTTAATTTCCTCCCAAATTTTTAACTAGAAAATAAAAATTTTCTTTCAAAATTATCAATTTTAAACCAAAAATAGAATTTTTACATTTTTAGATAAAAAAATTAATTCTTTATTAAAAAACCAGAATTTTTAAGAAAATATTTTAATTTTCAACCAAAGAGATGAATTTTTAAATAAAATCGCAAATTTTGAACGCAGTTAAATTTTCAGGAAAAAAAGATTAATTTTTAAACAAGGAGATTACTTTTCTACGAAGAAGATTAATTTTCGAAAAAAAAAGAAAATTTCCAACAAAAAGTTGTCCTTTTAGTCCAAAAATGAAAATTTCAAATAAAAATATTAATTGTCTACCAAAAAATACAACGTTTTAGCAAAAAAATATGAATTTTAAAATAAAAAAAAAACAAAAATTAAAAAAAATTACATGATTTTTGAACTGCATTATTATATTTTTATTTAAATGAAAATCCAAAATGTAAAATTTATAAGAGGAAGTTTTCGACTAAAGATTTTTTAACTAAAAATATAAATTTTTAACCAAAAATATAAAAGTTATAATTTTTCAGTAAAATAAGTCGTTGCCAACTAAATGAAATAAATTTTAAACAAAATAATTTACTTTTTAACCAAACAGATGAATTTTCAACCAAAAAGATTCAATTTATATATTTTTTGAATTCAAAAAAAAAATGTAATAGTTAAATTTTTAGTTAATAAAATGTACTTTTAACTAAAATTATGAATCTTCAAGAAAAATTTTCAAAAAAAAGAAGCAAATTTTCAACGAAATAGTTACTAGTTAAATTTGTAAACAAGAAGATTAAATTTCTATAAAAAAAGAGACATTTTTCACAAAAAATGGAGTAGTTAAATTTTCAGTTAAAAATATTAATTTTCTACCATAGAAGATTAACTTTTAACAAAATACATGAATTTTAATTATTATATTAAAATTTAAGGAACTTTACACCTGATAGTTTAATTTTCAAGCCAAAAATATGAATTCTTAACGAAAAATGTAATGCTTGATATTTTAACAAAAAAATATTATTTTAATTTGTAATACAAAATTTAGAATTCATACAAAAAATATATCAGAATTTAATGGTTAAACTTTCAGTTATATTAATAAATTTTCAACAAAAAATTAAAGGCATTTTAAAGAAAAACATTAAATTTCTAACCAAGCGTATAAATTTGAACCAAAGAAATAAATTTGTTAATAACATTAAAAATCCACGAAAAAAATCATTTTCAACGAAAACGCTGGTGCATTTTTTACCAAAAAAAAAGGAAAAGTTTAAATAAAAAAAAAACTTTTAACAAATTACTTGAACTTTCAACAAACAAATTGCATTTTTAACTAAAAGAAATACATTTTTAACCTGACATGTAATTTTTACATTAACATTAACAATAATTAATTTTCACCCAAAAATTAAACGCATCTGAAAAAAAAACGTTAAAAATTTTAAACCAAATAGTCGAATTTTTTTAACAAAGAGACCAATTTTTAATTAAAGTCATAAATCCTCAGCAAACAAACAAATAATTTCTATTAAAAAATTTCAAGGTTGAACTAAAAAGTTTCCTTTTTGACAAAAAAAAGGAAATTTAAAACCAAGAAGATAACCTTTTCAGAACAAAGAAAAGAACGCATTTTCAACTGAAAAATTTAAATAATAAATCAGAAAGTCGAATTTTTAACAAAATGCATCAAATCTAAACCAAATAAGTGCATTTTTAACCATAAATGTAAAAGTTAAAGTTTCAGCTATAAAAATAATTTTGAAACAAAAATTAAACTATTCTTAAAAAGGTAATTAAATTTTCAAACCACATTCTACAAATTTTAAACAAAGCTATATTTTTCAACTAAAGTAATAAATCGTTAAAAAACTGATTTTCAAATAAGATTAATTCTCTAACAAAAAAGTTAATTTTTAACCAAAAAGTTGCATTTTTAACTAAAATAAATGAATTTTTTAAGAGAAATGTAATAAATAAATATTTTTTTACCATAATTAATTTTTAATAAAAAATTCCAAGCATTTAAACCATAATAATTAAATTTTTTAATCAAATAGCAGAAATTTGAACTAAAGAGATAAATTTTTAACTAAAATAATAAACCTTAAACAAAAACCAAAATTAATTTCCAGACAAAAATATTAATTTTCAAAGAAAAAGATTACTTTCCGAACAAAAAAGTTAATTTTCGACTAAAAAGTTTAATTTTTAACTAAAAGAAATGAATTTCAAATCAGAAGTGCAATAATTAAATTTTTTATTACAACAATTAATTTTTAGTTACAATAATGATTTCTCGGTTTCAATAATTAATGTTTAGTTATAAAAATTAATTTTTAATTAGAAATTAAACGCGTTTTCAATAATATAAATAAAATTTTTAATCAAATAAAAAAAATTTGAACCAAAGGGATTAATTTGTAACTAAAATAATAAACCTTTAACAAAAACAAAAATTAATTATCAACAAAAGAGTTCAAGTTTAAATCACGCAGATGAACTTTGAGACAATAGCTTTAATTTTTAAACAAAAATAATAATTTTCTAACAAAAAAGTTATTATTTAACAAAAAAAGTTGCGTTTTTAACTAGAAGAGATACATTTTTAATCAGAAATGCAATAATTGAGTTTTTTGTCACAATAATTAATTTTTAATAAAAATCTAAACCCTTTTTTAAACAAGTAATTCAATTTTAACCTAGACTTTTCAACTCAAAAGAAGCTTTTAACTAAAAAAAGTTGCATTTTTTAATAAAGCCCCCCCATCCTAAAAAATTGGTAACGTAGTTTATGGACGGCCTCTTAGTCACTTACTTTAAACTAATGCTGGAATATTTTTATCCATCATTTTTCTTATTCATTATGCGTATAATAAATTCTAAGCTTAATTTTCATTTCTTGAATAATATTATTGAAAATAATTCGAAGAAACTGTACCTGGTGTAAAAAATAATAAATTGTATTAATTTTCGAAATTTTCATTAAAATATTTCTAATTATGATTGTGATTTATTATTTATATTGATAATAATATTAATATGTTTTTTTTAATTATTAAGTGAAATTTCTATTTTCTGTTTACTTTTGAATAGTGAATAGTAACTGAAAGTGAAATTTGTAAGCAAACACTCTGCCTGTGAAAAGTATTTCGTCACATATTTCATATCGATCAAAATTGTCTGTCATGCACTTTCTCGTAATTTTTTAAATAACAATTTCACTAATGATCAACTTTCAATGATAAATTCTTGAGAAGGATTTATTTTATATTTAAATTTCAAGTTTAAACAAAAGCAAATGTTAGTGAAATTATTTTATTTAAGTTATAAATTATTTAAGCATCTAATTTTATACAGTAAACCAAAAAAATTATTTGAAAATTGTTTAATTACATTAAATAATTATTTATAACTTCCTGGACTCTTTGTTTTTAATATTTTTGTAACATGGGACTTTTTCACAAATTAAGTGAGTTGTGAGAGAAAATGGTATTGAGTACTTTTTAAAGTGTGTAATTATTTCTAATCAATTCTCAGACTGAAGTGTCTTTCACTGGTTTTCACTTTCTAAAAACATAAAAAAAATGTTATTTTTATTTTTTAAATTACATGATTGGCGACAGACATTTAAAAATAATGATTCTGAACTATGCTTAAAAAATAATGACAGGTCTAATTTTTATTTAAAGAGAAAATAATTCTTTGTATTATGTAAAGTAATATGAAATTATAATATTAAATTTTTTTTTATATAATTCTTATTTTTGCTTTTTTTAATATCTAGAATAGATTTTTAACGTCTTTTCTTTATTTGGCAATTGTTTCTTTAAAAGATTCGTTTTTATAAATAATTGTTTACAAAATCAGCAAAGGTGCAGAAGAAAATATACATATAATTTACTGATTAAAAATACAAAAATAAAATATATTTATTATTAAAAAAGTTTCAAAATTATTGTTTGGATTTAAAATAACAATCATTTCAAAACATTTACTGATGGATTTTTTAGCTATTGCTATTTTAAATTCAAACAATTTCAGGAATTTAAAACACTGCAAATATTTTTTAAATAAAAACATTGTATTATTGTATTTTTAAAAATTGAATAATATTTATGAAAAAACTGCTGATTGTTTAAATTCGGGAATATTATACACTGTTCGGGAATTTTAATATTCAGGAATTTTTAAATTCAGGGATTTTATTATTTAGAAATTTTACTATTTAGGAATTTTATTTTTCGAAAAAATTAGAAAATTCCTTGATTGTAAAATTCCTAAATTATAAAATATCCAAACTATTAGATTACCAAATGATAAAATTCCCAAATTCAAGAAATTAAATTTAAATTGGAATTCAAAAATTTCTTAATTCCCGAATATAAGCAATTAAAAAAATGTTTTTAATTTCAAAAATGTAATAGTAATATAATTTTAATTATAATAATTTACTTATTAAAAAAAATATAATTGCTCAAATTCAGAAATTTTTTAATTCGGCAATTTTCTGCTTGGGATTTATTTGAATTTTACTTTTCGAGAATTTTCAGTCGTTCCAAATTTTTTTGGGGATAACTGAAAAATTCCAAAAATTAAAATTCCCAAACAGTTTTTAATTTTTCTAAATTTAAAAAATTTCCGACAGAAAATAACGAAGTATAAAATATCCGAAAAAGAAAATTCCCGAATTCGAACAATTAAAAAATTTATAAATTTTCTTTCTTTATTAAAAATACAAAACTCAAATATTTTTATTGAAAAAAAATTATTTTTATGTTAAAAGTAACGTTAAAAGTTTCTAAAATTATTGTTTGAATTAAAAATAACTACAATGAAAAAAATTAGTCATCCAGAAATATATATTTTTCAATTATTGTTATTTTAAATTAAAAGAATAAGAGGAACTTTAACAATTTTTAATAATTAATTGTTTGAAAATGTTATTATTGTATTTTAAATAAATAAATAAGATTTATAACATATCCAAATGGTTTAAATTTGATAATTTTCTAATTCATATTTTTTTCAATTTTTTTCTAATTCACTCAATTTTTAATTCCAATAATCAAATATTTTTATTGAAAAAAAAATGATTTTTATGTTAAAAGTATTGTTAAAAGTTTCTGAATTTTTTTTTAATTCAAAATAACTACAATGAAAACAATAATTCATCCAGAAATATATTGTTTTTAATTCTTGTTATTTTAAATTAAAAGAATAAGAGCAACTTTAACCATTTTTAATAATTTAGTGTTTTAAAATATGTTATTATTGTATTTTCAATAAATAAATAATATTTATAACAAATTCAAATGGTTTTAATTTGGGAATTTTCTAATTCGGATATTTTACAATTCAGAAATATTATACACTGTTTCGGGAACTTTCCAATTCGGGAATTTTATTTTTCGTAAATTTTAATATTAAGGAATTTTATTATTTGTAAAAGTTTCAATTCGGGAATATCACAGCGTCAGGAATTTTATTTTTAGAAATTTTCCAGCCAAACGGATATATTATAATTGGGGACGACTGAAAAATCTCGAAAAAATAAAATTTCCGGCACTGTTAAATTTCCCAAAAATTAAATTTTTGAATTAAAAAATTTCTGAATAATAAAATTCCCGAGTTATAAGATTCCCAAATGGAAGCAATTAAATTTTTTTTTTTACTTTTTTTATTTAACTTTTAAAAATGATTTTTAATATTTAATGTCTCTAAGATGTTTAATTTAATTTAAAAATCACAATAACTAAAAACAATTTTTATGAAAAAAATTATATTTTATTATTGTATTTTTAATAAATGAATAATATTTCTATAAAAATTTGGAATCGTTTAAATTTCGGAATTTATTAATTTAGATATTTTCTGTTGGGAATTTTATTATCCGAAAATTTTATAATTCGAAAAATTTATTGTTCACAAAATTTATTTATTTATTAATTTATTTTCCGGAATTTTTAAGCGTTCCGCAAAAAATATTTATGCATCACATAATAATCCAGATTTGGAACATTATTAATTAGTTTTTCGCCTATGTCACGAACTTGGAATTTCTAATAAAAATTCCTTTCTTCAAGCATTATGGTTTCACATTTTCTAGCACTTTTTCACTGATTCACTGAATAGAAAGCTTGAAAAATCACTCAATTATTATTGTGTATAAATCGCAATCATACCACTAGAAATATCTGTTACATTTCTGTCACTTTTTTTATTTGTGAAAAATCTTCATAGATGATGGATTCAAAAAAGGAAAATAATAATAACCAATCTTAATTTCTTTAACTAATAATTTGTCCTATAAAAAGTAACTTATTTAAAATTTTGATTGCAGAGAAAAATAATTTTGAACTTATTCTTTCAATTTTTCATTAATTGTTTAAAAGTAACTAAAAATTAAGTAAAAAAGAATTAATGATTGTATTTTAGTCTACTGAAAAAAATATTTTTTATTTAAAGAAATCGTTTCCTTCACATATTTTCTTCTAAATCCAAGAACCTTTTTTATTGAGAGAATATGAATATTTTCTATTTATTAAAAATATATATATAATAACAAATCTTTATTAATTTTAAATATTAATTTGTTTTATTGTTCTAAGAAAAAAATTTAAATAATTTTAAAAAGGAGAGCTTTAGAATTATTTAAAAAATATTATAGGCATTTTTCAATCACTCTTCACTGAAAATTTCTTATTATCTTCACTAAAATCCGCTAAAAAATTTTTTTTTATTTATCACTTCTTTAAACTTTAAATTTGAAAAATAATTTAAACAGAGACAAGAATCTAAATTATAAAAAAAGTTAAAAAAAAAGACTTAAGTAAACAAAAAAAAGGGAATAAAATTGTGAGCAGTTAATGACACGACCGGCCTTCAGACACGTGGACCTACGCAAAAGTCATGGGCGCTCTGCTCGTAACCAGCGCGCTTCCGCACTCCCGCTTTCGCTACCTACAGACCACTGACAAATTTTCCGAAACAAGTCTGAGTTGTCGGTCTAGCGCCTCCATTAGGGGTTCAGTATTACAAAAGCCGGGGTCTGAACCAGGGACCCTTCCCCCACCACCCGCCTCGTTCATGTTTCTCCGTCTGCCTAACTTGTCTGACTCCCCAGTCTATCTCACCGCTTGTCTGGCTCTCCGCTCCGCTTAGTTCCCCCACCACCGACGCCGCAACTGAGAGCACGTACCATAGGAGACTTGGTTCCTCCGCCCCACTCCTCCACAGACGAGGCACGTAGCATAGGAGCACGTACTTACGCAATATGTGTCAGGCTTCGAGCAGTGAAAGTTTCTTGTTAAAGGCCACTGGCCCACACTACCAAGACTCTACAGACACTTTCATTCGCGCGTCCTTTCACTTTTTTATCTTCCGATTATGTGGCGGTGTTAGTGCTGGACCAGCGATTTTGCTTTCGCTTTGATCCCAAAGTCTTCCTAGGAATTACAAGTGCCCCGGCGAAAGTTTCCGATAGGTAGCAATTCCGACTTAATCTGAACTAATCGGAACCAATGTGATGCAATTTTATTATGATTCAATGTTCATCGATATGGAATCTCTTGACGTCGGTTGAAATCGTTGGGTAGTAACTTGTTACAGGTAACTAAATTAATGAAATGTTACGTTTTTTGTAACTTTTGGGGTAATGTCGTTACTATTTCAGACAGTAAGTTTTAACGTAACTTTATTACTATTTTAAAAAGTAACTTGTAACTTATGTTATTTTTTTATCTCCTATTAAGAGAGGCTTGTAGCTCAGTTGTGAATAGTAGAAAATTAATCTCTTTTGGTTGAAGATTCAGTTTTTTTTAATTCTTATTTTTTGGTTAAATTTAACAATGACTAATTTAGAATTAAAATTTTGTTTGGTTGAAATATTAACTAAAATTATATATTTTGTGTAAAATTTATCTATTTGGCTTGAAAATTTTTCTTTTTGAATGAAAAATTGTCTACTTGGTTGAAAGTTGAAATACTTTCTTAAAAATTCAGTTCTTCAGTTTAAGATTCATAATTTTATTTAAAAACGTATTTGTTTGATTAAGATTTAACTATTTTGTTTTAAATTCATGTTAATTTTAGGTAGAAAATTGAAATATTTTTATATAAATGAAACTATTTGATTGAAAATTAATCTTTTTGATTTAAAGTTTTTGAATTCAAATTGAAATCTATTTTGGTTGCAAGTTTAACTACTTGGTTAAAATGTAACATTTCTGTTAATAATTTCCTCCTCGTTCCAAAATTCGACTTTTTCGATTAAAAATTGGTATCTTTTGGTAAAAGAAATCTAATTTATTTTGTTTAAAAATTCAACTATTTTGTTAAAAATTTGTTTTTTTTTCGCTAAATTATTTTTCAACCTGAAATTTAATTATTCTAGCTGAAGATTCATAATTACCTGTTTTGAAAAACTTTTCTAATTTAATTATTTTCTTTATAACTTTTTTTTTGCTTGCAAATTAGTTTTTTTTTTTGAATATACAACTGATTTGTAAAAAAATAATTTTTTAGGTTTAAAAATTCAACAATTTATATAACATTTTTTTCTTCGTTCAAAATTCGACTTTTTCAATTCAAAATTTATCTCTTGGTAAAAAAATATAATTTATTTTTGTTGAAAATTTTAACTATTTTGTAACAAACTCGACTTTTTGACTTGAAAATTCAACAATTTGGTAGAAACTTAAATTGTTTTATTGAAAATTAAGTTCTTTTTTTTTAAATTGAGATTTTTCGTTTAAAACTCAACTATTTGTATAAAGTTTAAAGTTTTTTTTTTTAAATTAATCTTCTTGGTTAAAAATTATTCCTTTTTGGTTAAAAATATACATGATTTCTCCAATTAATCTGTTGAATATTTTTTATTTTATATTAAAATTTTTTTTGTTTTAAAAAATCAGGTACCTGGTTTATAGTTAAACTATTTTTTTTTTAAATTCGCTTTTTTGCTGGTTCAAGATTAATCATTTTAGTTAAAAATAAAATTTTTTAGTTGCAAATTAAATTTTTTTGTTCAAAATTCAACAGCTTGGTACAAAATATAACTATGGGTGAAAATTAACTTTTTTGCTAAAAAATTAATGTTTTGGTTGCAAATTCAACAATTTGGTTAAAAATTAAACTATTTATATGAAAATGTAACTGTTTAGTAGAAAATTACCTTTTTTGTTGAAAATTTATATTTTTAGTTGAAAATTCGACAACTCATATGACATTTTTTTTCTTTGTTCAAAATTCGGCTTTTTTAATTCAAAATTAATCTTTTTTGGTCAGAAAATCTAATTTATTTTTGTTGAAAATTTCAATTATTTTGTAAAAAATTCGTCTTTTTGGCTTGAAAATTGAACAATTTGGTAGAAACTTCAATTGTTTAATTGAAAATTAACTTCTTTTTTTAAATTCATAAAAAAATCCCTTTTTTTAGTTAGTTCAAGATTCATCATTTTAGTTGAAAATTATATATATATTTTTTTTTTTGAAAATTCAACAACTTGGTAAAAAATTTAACTATGAGTGAAAATTAACTTTTTTGCTAAAAAAATAATATTTTTGTTGAAAATTCAACAATTTGGTTAAAAATTAAACTATTTATATGAAAATTTAACTGTTTAGTAGAAAATTACCTTTTTTGTTGAAAATTTATATTTTTGGTTAAAATTTCGATCAGTTGGTTAAAAATTAAACTATTTTTATGAAAATTTAACTGTTTAGTAGAAAATTAACAACTCTGTTGAAAATTTATATTTTTGGTTGGAAATTAAACTATTTAGTTACGAAATAAAATAATTTTTATAAAAATTTAAATTTTTGGTAGAAAATTAACCTTTTTGTTCAAAGCTTTTGGGTTGAAAATTCAACAACTTGGTACAAAATTTAACTATGGATGAAAATTTACTTTTTTTGCTGAAAATTAATGTTTTTAGTTAAAAAATCAACAGTTTAGTTAAAAATTAGGGTGGACTTCCGAATAGCACCCACCGACGATTTTCTTGAAACTACGTATACTTACGTATTTTGATGCGCT
>JAAAKG020069078.1:0-17414 GCA_010014905.2 Druon quercuslanigerum
CTTAAATGAGCCCTTAATTATGAAATAGGTTTCAACTTAATTCGAAGATGTGGTTACGTCAGCTTAATACACCTACTAATATTCACTATTATAAAAATGTTTTTTCTTTCTTGATTGCAGATACAGTCCCGAAGAATTGCACGCAATGGTGGACTTGAAGCCTGAGAAGAAGGAAGAAGACTGAGAAATGGTTGGAGAACGTGCACGTTTCACGTTGAAGATGAACTGTGTCACTGACGATCGACTACTATCCCAATCTTCGGTATCTAAAAAGAACAAAAACAAAAGTGAAAAAAGTGAAAAAAGTTTGTAAAGTGGTTAGGCGCGAGAGACAGAGAGAGAGAGAGAGAGAGAGACAGAGAGATAGAGAGAGAGCGAGAGAGAGCAGCAGCAGTATAAGTAGTTGAGCGTCTTTGTTGAGAAAAACACACACACAACACACACACACACACACATACACTCATACACACATTGAAAATGAATAATCGGTCGTATGTACCAAAGAAGACAGGGTCCGCATACCATTGGTGCCTAAAAAATTGTAACGACTAAATTGTGAATTTGTTCTTAAGTGATTATTTGCCACACAAGATTTTAGAGGATATTTATAGGAATAACTCGACAATTTATACATATTATATATATATTATACATATATATTTTTAATGTTACGTGATTTCTAAGCACCGTGGCATCGAATCATCGACGATGCATCTAAATTATTTATGTCGCATCAGTTTAACATGAGTGTTATATCTCGTTGATAGATGACACGATATGTGATTGTTATTTACTCTAATTTTACTACAATAAATCATTATACCTTAATTCCGCGACCGTTTCTTCTTCTTCTTCTTCTTCTTCTTTCTCCTCTTCCTCTTCTTCTTTTTTATTTCATTTTTAGCTATTATTATTATTATTATAATTATTATTATTTTCTATTTATTTATTGGTTTTATCCATTATTCTTTTTATCAAGTGCCCAATAATTAATTTGTGTTGAACAAATGTTCTCGAGAATATGATTAGCATTTTTAGGGATCGTACGTAAACTACCTTACCAGAAAATGTAAATTTAGAGAAATTTATTTTAAAGAGTGCATATGGAAATGTTTTCAGGACTTTTTTTAGAAGATGAATGTTTTCGGTTGTAATTTACTATTTTTGTTTAAACATTCATATTTTTTTATTTGAGAATTCAACTTTTTTGTTAAGAATTGTTGAATTTTGTTAGAAATTTGTTTGTTTTTTAAGTAGTAAATTAATTTTTTGTTTGAAAATTCTAGCAGGTTAAAAAATTCTTTTTATTTGTTTGAAAACTCAACTTTTTGGTTCAGAATTCTTGAATTTTGCTAAAAATTCGTCTTTTTCAGAAGAAATTTAATCTTTTTAACACAAAATTCAACTTTTTGATTAAGAATACTTGAGTTTTATTGAAACATTGTCTTTTTTGTCATAAATTGATCTTATTGTTTAAAAATTTTTTATTTTAATTTGAAAATTCAACCTTTTGGTTCAGGATTCTTCATTTTTTAAATAAAAATTTGTATTTGTTGTAGTAAATTAATCTTTTTGTTTGAAAATTCCTATTTTTAGTTAAAAATTCAATTTTTTGGCTGAGAACTCTTACATTTTATTAAATATCAATCTACAAAACAAATCTGCTAAACGAAACAAAGAATTTAGTGCACAAAAGGGGAATTTATTTTTTGGTAGTAAAATAACCATTTTAGGTTTAAAAATTATTTTTTGTTGAAAATTCAACTTTTTGGTTCAGAATTTTTGAATTTTGCTAAAAATTCGTCTTTTTCAGTCGTAAGTTAAACTTGTTGTTTGAAAATTCTTATTTTTAATCGAAAATTCAACCTTCTGGTTTAGGATACTTCAATTTTGTTTTAAAAATTCCTGTTTTTTGTAGTAAATTAATCTTTTTTTTTTAAATTCTTATTTTTAGTTGAAAATTCAACTCTTAGGTTGAGAATTCTGCCATTTTATTAAAAATCAATCTATAAAACAAATCTGCTAAACGAAACAAATAATTTAGTGCACAAAAGGGTAGGTTATTTTTTCGCAATAAATGAACCATTTTAGGTTGCAAAATTATTTTTTTGTTGAAAATTTAACTTTTTGGTTCAGAACTCTTGAATTTTGCTAAAAATTCGCCTTTTTCAGTGGTAAATCAATCTTTTTGTTTGAAAATTCTCTTTTTTCAGTTTTCAAAATTCAGCGTTGAGAATTCTTGCATTTTAATAAAAAAAATCATCTTTTCGGGTAACAAATTTTTGTTTGAAAAATATATTTTTGTTGAAAATTCAACTTTTTAATTCAGGATTCTTAAATTTTGTTTTGAAAATTCGTCTTTTTTTGTGGTAAATTAATCTTTTTGTTTGAAAATTCCTATTTTTAGTTGAAAATTCAACTCTTTGGTTGAGAATTCTTGCATTTTACTAAAAATCAATCTTCAAAACAAATAGATTACTACGCAAAAGGCGCATTTCTTTTTTGGTAATAAATGAACCATTTTAGTTTTAAACATTCTTTTTTTGTTGAAAATTCCACTTTTTCAAAAGAAAATTAACCTTTTTGATAAAAAATTCATCTGTTTGATTGAAAACTCTTGAGTTTTATTGAAACATCGTATTTTTTGTAGTCAATTTTTGTTATTGTTTAAAAATATTTTATTTTTAGTTGAAAATTCAACCTTTTGGTTCAGGATTCTTCATTTTTGTTATAAAAATTCCTATTCTTTTGCAGCAAATTAATCTTTTTGTTTGAAAATTTCTATTTGTAGTTGAAAATTCAACTATTTCATTGAGAATTCTTGCATTTTATTGAAAATCCATCTACAAAACAAATAATTTACTACATAAAAAGCGAATTTCTTTTTTGGTAATAAATTAACTATTTTAGGTTTAAAAATTATTTTTTTGTTGAAAATTCAACTTTTCGGTTCAGTATTCTCGAATTTTGCTAAAAATTCGTCTTTTGCAGCCTTAAATTATTCTTTTTTTTGAAAATTCCTTTTTTTCTTTGCAAATTCAACTCTGGTTGAGAATTACTTACATTTTATTAAAAATCAATCTACAAAACAAATAATTTACTACATAAAAAGCGAATTTCTTTTTTGGTAATAAATTAACTATTTTAGGTTTAAAAATTCTTTTTTTGTTGAAAATTCAACTTTTCGGTTCAGTATTCTCGAATTTTGCTAAAAATTCGTCTTTTGCAGTCTTAAATTATTCTTTTTTTTTGAAAATTCCTTTTTTTATTTGCAAATTCAACTCTGGTTGAGAATTCTTACATTTTATTAAAAATCAATCTACAAAACAAATAATTTACTACACAAAAGACGAATTTCTTATTTGATAATAAATTGACCATTTTGGGTTTAAAAATTCTTTTTTTTTTGAAAATTTAAAACTTTTCGATATAGAATTCTTAAATTTGGCTAAAGATTCATTGTTTTCGGAAGAAAATTAATCTTTTTGAAAAAAAATTTAACTTTTTCATTAAGAATTCTTGGGTTTTATTGAAACATCGTCTTTTTTGTTTTAAATTAATCCTATTGTTTAAAAATCTTAAAATTTTATTGAAAAATTCAACCTTTTGATTCAGGATTCTTTAATTTTGTTTTAAAAATTCCTATTTTTTTTTTAGTAAATTATTCATTTTCTTTGAAAATTCCTATTTTTAGTTGAAAATTTAACTCTGGATGTTGCGAATTTCATTTTTGATAACTTTTTCAAAAGAAAATTAATCTTTTTGATTAAGAATTCTCGAGTTTTATTGAAACATCGTCTTTTCTGGAAGTAAATTAATCTTTTTCTTCGAAAATTCCTATGTTTAGTTAAAAATTCAACTCGTTGGTTGAGAATTCTTGCATCTTATTAAAAATCAATCTACAAAACTAATCTGCTAAACAAAACAAATAATTTACTACACAGAAGGTGAATTAATTTTTTGATAATAAATTAACCATATTAGGTTTAAAAATTCTTTTTTTGTTTGAAAACTCAACTTTTTGGTTCAGAATGCTTGAATTTTGATAAAAATTCGTCTTTTTCAGAAGAAAATTAATCTTTTTGATAAAAAATTTAACTTTTTTAAAAAGAATTCTTGAATTTTATTGAAATATCGTCCTGTTTGTAGTAAATTGATCTTATTGTTTAAAAATCTTTCATTTTTAGTTAAAAATTCAACCTTTTGGTTCAGGATTTTTTAATTTTGTTTTAAAATTCTTATTTTTAGTTGAAATTTCAACTCTACGGTTGGAAATACTTGCATTTTAATAAAAATAAATCTACATAACAAATCTGCTAAACAAAACAAATATTTTACTGCACAAAAGGCAAATTTCTTTTTTGGTAAAAAATTAACTATTTTCGGGTTCAAAAATTTTTTTTGTGTTGAAAATTCAACTTTTTGGTTCAGAATTCTTAAATTTTGCTAAAAATTTGTCTTTTTCGGAAGAAAATTAATCTTTTTGATCAAAAAATTCAACTTTTTAATTAAGAATTCTTGGGTTTTATTGAAACACCGTCTTTTTTGTAGTACATTGATCCTATTGTTTAAAAATCTTGAAATTTTATTTGAAAATTCAACCTTTTGATTCAGGATTCTTAAATTTTGTTTTAAAAATTCCTATTCTTTTGTAGAAAATTAATCTTTTTGTTTGAAAATTCCTATTTTTAGTTGAAAATTAAACTCTTTGGTTCAGAATTGTTGCTTTTTTTTAAATCAATCTACAAAACAAATAATTTACAACACAAAAGGCGAATTTCTTTTTTGGTAAGAAATCAACCATTTTAGGTTTAAAAATTCCTTTTTTATTGAAACATCGTCTTTTTTGTAGTAAATGGACCCTTTTGTTTGAAAATCTTAAAATTTTATTTGAAAATTCAACCTTTTGATGCAGGATTCTTAAATTTTGTTTTAAAAATTCCTATTTTTTTTAAGTAAATTAATTATTTTCTGTGAAAATTCCACTTTTTGGTTCAGAATTCTTGCTTTTTTTAAAAATCAATCTACAAAACAAATAATTTACAATAGAAAAGGCGAATTTCTTTTTTGGTAATAAATTAACCGTTTTAGGTTTAAGCATTCTTTTTTTTGTTGAAAATTAAACTTTTTGATACAGAATTCTTGAATTTTGCTAAAAATTCGTCTTATTCAGAAGAAAATTAATCTTTTTCATAAAAATTCAACTTTTTGATTAAGAATT
Source organism: Druon quercuslanigerum (assembly GCA_010014905.2). NCBI lineage: Eukaryota > Metazoa > Arthropoda > Insecta > Hymenoptera > Cynipidae > Druon > Druon quercuslanigerum. The sequence goes on from JAAAKG020069078.1 coordinate 5,222, forward strand.
TTTGAGTTTTATTGAAACATCGTCTTTTTTGTAGTAAATTAATCTTATTGTTTAAGAATCTTTCATTTGTAGTTGGAAATTTAACCTGTTGGTTCAGGATTCTTCAATTTTGTTTTAAAAAATCGTATTTTTTTGTAGTAAATTAATCTTTTTATTTGAAAATTCCTATTTTGAGTCGAAAATTCAACTCTTTCGTTGAGAATTCTTGCATTTTATTAACAATCAATCTGCAAAACAAATCTGCTAAACAAAACAAATAATTTGCTACAAAAAAGGCGAATTTATTTTTTGGTAACATATTAAACATTTTAGGTTTAAAAATACTTCTTTTTTGTTGAATATTCGACTTTTTGGTTCGGAATTCTCGAATTTGACCAATAATTTCTCTTCTTCAGAAGAAAATTATCTTTTTGTTTAAAAATTCTTATTTTTAGTTGAAAATTCAGCTCTTTGTTTGAGAATTCTTGCATTTTATTGAAAATAAATCTACAAAACAAATAATTTACTACACAAAAAGCGAATTTCTTTTTTGGTAATAAATTAACTATTTTAGGTGTAAAATTCTTTTTTTTTTGTGAAAATTCAACTTTTTCCAGCATTCTTGAATTTGCTTAAAATTCGTCTTTTCAGAAGAAAATTAATCTTTTTGATACAAAATTCAATTTTTTCTTTAAGAATTTTTGAGTTTTATTGAAACATCGTCTTTTTTGTAATAAATTGATCCTATTGTTTAAAAATCTTGAACTTTTATTTAAAAATTCACCTTTTGATTCAGGATTCTTAAATTTTGTTTTAAAAATTCCTATTTTTTAAAGTAAATTAATTATTTTCATTAAAAATTCCTATTTTTAGTTGAAAATTCCACTTTTTGGTTCAGAATTCTTGCTTTTTTTTAAATCAATCCACAAAACAAATAATTTCCAACACAAAAGGCGAATTTCTTTTTTAGTAATAAATTAACCGTTTTAGGTTTAAGCAATCTTTTTTTGTTGAAAATTCAACTTTTTGATTGAGAATTCTTGAACTTTTGTAAAAATTCATCTTTTTCAAAAGAAAATTAATATTTTTGATAAAAAATTCATCATCGTCTTTTTTGTAGTAAATTAAATCTGAAATTAAATCTACAAAACAAATAATTTACTACACAAAAAGCGAATTTCTTTTTTGGTAATAAATTAAGCATTTTGGGTTAAAAATGCTTTTTTTTGATGAAAGTTCAACTTTTCGGTTCAGAATTCTTAAAGTTTGCTAAAAATTCGTCTTTTTGAGTGGTAGATTAAAATCTTTTTAGTTGAAAATTCAACTCTTTCGTTGTGAATTCTTGCATTTTATTGAAAATCAATCTACAAAACAAATAATTTACTGCACAAGAAACGAATTTCTTTTTTGGTAATAAATTAACTGTTTTAGGTTTAAATATTCTTTTTTTGTTGAAAATTCAACTTTTCGATTTAGAATTCTTGAATTTTGTTAAAGATTCATCGTTTTCGGAAGAAAATTAATCTTTTTATTTAAAAATTCTAATTTTTAGTTTTCAAAATTCAAGGTTGAGAATTCTTGCATTTTAATTAAAAATTATCTTTTCGGGTAATAAATGAACCATTTTAGATTTAAAAATTCTTATTTTTTGTTTGAAAACTCAATTTTTTGGTTCAGAATTCTTGAATTTTCATAAAAATTTTTCTTCTTCAGAAAAAAATTAATCTTTTTGATAAAAAATTCAACTTTTTGATTAAGAATTCTAGAATTTTATTGAAACGTCGTCTTTTTTGTAGTAAATTGATATTATTGTTTAAAAATCTTTCATTTTTAGTTAAAAATTCGTCTTTTTTTGTATTAAATTAATTTTTTTGTTCGAAAATTCTTATTTTTAGTTAAAAATTAAACTTTTTGGTTGGAACTCTTTCATTTTTTTAAAAATAAATGTACAAAACAAACCTGCCAAACAAAACAAATAATTTACCACACAAATGCGAATTTCTTTTTTGGTAATAAATTAAGCATTTTGGGTTTAAAAATTCTTTTTTTGGTTGAAAGTTCAACTTTTCGGTTCAGAAGTTTTGAATTTTGCTACGTCTTTTTCAGTGGTAATATAAACTTTTTGATTCAGAATTATTGGATTTTTGTAAAAATTCATCTTCTTCAGAAGAAAATTAATCATTTTGATAAAAAATTCAACTTTCTGATTAAGAATTCTAGAATTTTATTGAAACGTCGTCTTGTTTTGTAATAAATTGATATTATTGTTTAAAAATCTTTCCTTTTTAGTTCAAAATTCAACCTTTTGGTTCAGGATTCTTAAATTTTGTTTAAAAAATTTTTTTTTGTATTATATTAATCTTTTTGTTTGAAAATTCCTATTTTTAGTTGAAAATTAAACTCTTTCGTTGAGAATTCTTGCATTTTATTCAAAATCAATCTACAAAACAAATCTGCTAAACAAAACAAATCATTTACTACACAAGAAACGAATTTCTTTTTAGGTTTAAAAATGATTTTTTTGTTGAAAATTCAACCTTTTGATTAAGAATTTTTGAGTTTTATTAAAACATCGTATTTTTTGTAGTACAATGACCCTATTGTTTAAGAATCTTAAAATTTAATTGGAAACTTCAACCTTTTGGTTCAGGAATCTTAAATTTTGTCTTAAAAATTCCTATTTTAAATTAATCATTTTCTTTGAAAATTCCTATTTTTAGTTGAAAATTCAACTCTGGTTGAGAATTCTTGCATTTTATGAAAAATTAATCGACAAAAAAAATCTACTAAACAAAACAAATAATTTACTACACAAAAGGCGAATTTATTTTTTGGCAATAAATTAACCATTTTGGATTTAAAAATTCTTTTTTTGTTGAAAATTCCACTTTTCGGTTCAGAATTCTTGAATTTTGCTAAAGATTCATTGTTTTCGGAAGAAAATTAATCTTTTTGTTTAAAAAGTCTTATTTTTAGTTTTCAAAATTCAACGTTGAGAATTCTTGCATTTTAATTAAAAATAATCTTTTCGAGTAATAAATTAACCATTTTAGGTTTAAAAATTCTTTTTTTGGTTTGAAAACTCAACTTTTTGGTTCAGAATTCTTGAATTTTGATAAAAATTCATCTTTTTCAAAAGAAAATTAATCTTTTTGATAAAAAATTTTTGAGTTTCATTGAAACATCGTCTTTTTTGTAGTAAATTAATCTTATTGTTTAAGAATCTTTCATGTTTAGTTGAAAATTTAACCTGTTAGTTCAGGATTCTTCAATTTTGTTTTAAAAATTCGTATTTTTTGTAGTAAATTAACCTTTTTGTTTGAAAATTCCTATTTTTAGTTGAAAATTCAACTCTGGTTGAGAATTCTTGCATTTTATTAAAAATCAATCTACAAAACAAATCGGCTAAACAAAAAAAATAATTTACTACACAAAAGGCGATTTTCTTTTTTGGCAATAAATTAACCATTTTAGGTTTCAAAATTCTTTTTTTTTTTTGAAAATTCGACTTTTTGGTTCGGAATTCTTGAATTTTACCAAAAAATCGTCTTTTTGTTTAAAAATTCTTATTTTTAGTTTTCAAAATTCAACGTTGAGAATTATTGCATTTTAATTAAAAATCGTCTTTTCGGGTAATAAGTTAACCATTTTAGGTTTAAAAATTCTTTTTTGTTTGTTTGAAAACTCAACTTTTTGACTAAGAATTCTTGAGTTTTACTGAAACATCGTCTTCTTTGTAGTAAATTAATCTTATTGTTTAAGAATCTTTAATTTTTAGTTGAAAATTTAACTCTGGTTGAGAATTCTGGGATTTTATTAACTTATCAATCTACAAAACAAATCGGCTAAACAAAAAAAATAATTTACTACACAAAAGGCGATTTTCTTTTTTGGCAATAAATTAACCATTTTAGGTTTCAAAATTCTTTTTTTTTTTTGAAAATTCGACTTTTTGGTTCGGAATTCTTGAATTTTACCAAAAAATCGTCTTTTTGTTTAAAAATTCTTATTTTTAGTTTTCAAAATTCAACGTTGAGAATTATTGCATTTTAATTAAAAATCGTCTTTTCGGGTAATAAGTTAACCATTTTAGGTTTAAAAATTCTTTTTTGTTTGTTTGAAAACTCAACTTTTTGACTAAGAATTCTTGAGTTTTATTGAAACATCGTCTTCTTTGTAGTAAATCAATCTTATTGTTTAAGAATCTTTCATTTTTAGTTGAAAATTTAACTCTGGTTGAGAATTCTGGCATTTTATTAACTTATCAATCTACAAAACAAATCTGCTAAGCAAAACAAATAATTTACTGCACAAAAGGCGAATTTCTTTTTCGGTAATAAATTAACCATTTTAGGTCTAAACATTCTTTTTTTTTGTTGAAAATTCAACCTTTTGGTTCAGGAATCATGAATATCGTTTAAAAAATTCGTCTTTTTCAGTGGTAAATTGATATTTTTGTTTGAAAATTCCTATTTTTAGTTGAAATTTCAACTCTTTGCTTGAGAATTCTTTCATTTTATTAAAAATCAGAATTCTTGAATTTTGCTAAAAATTCGGCTTTGTTACCTTTTTTTTAATCATTTTGATAAAAATTTAACTTTTTCTTTTTTATCAACCAAAAAGTTGAATTTTCAACAAAAAAAGAATGTTTAAACCTAAAATGGTTCATTTATTACCAAAAAAGAAATTCGCCTTTTGCGTAGTAAACTGTTCATTTTAGATTGATTTTTAGTAAAATGCAAGAATTCAAAGAGAATGCTTGTATTTAATTGAAACATCGTCTTTTTTAGTAGAAATATAATAAACAAAACAAATAATTTACTACACAAAAGGCGATTTTTTTTGTAATAAATTACCCATTTTAGGATTAAAAATTCTTTTTTTTGTTAAAAATTCAACTTTTCGGTTCAGAATTCTGTAATTTTGCTAAAAATTTGTCTTTCAGTAGTAAATTAATCTTTTTGTTTAAAAAATCTTATTTTTAATTAAAAAATTTGCTTTTTTGTAGTAACTTTAATTTTTTGTTTAAAAACTCATATTTTTTAGTTAAATCTTTTTGGTAGGAATTGAATCTTTTTGATTAAAAATTCTTTTCTAGTTATAAATTCAATTTTTTGGTTCAGAATTCTTGAATTTTGTTAACAAATTTTTTTCGGTAGAAAATTAAACTTTTTATTTAAAGATTTATCTTTTTTACTTGAAAATTTAACTGCTATTTTGAGAATTCTTAAATTATATTAAAAATTCGTCTCTTAGATAGGAAATTAATTTTTTTTAAATTCATCTTTTTTAGTTGAAAATTCAACTTTTTGGTTGAGAATTCTTGAATTTTGCTAAAAATTGTTTTTTTTTTATCATGATTTCATATTTTTGATTTATTGAATTTACTTCTGATCGCAGTAAAATTAAAAATTTAGGTATTTTAATAATTTTAGTCAATTTAGAAAAGTGATTTCTTCTTTATCTACAATCGCAGGGCATATCACTGTTTTTATTAGGTTACGGATTATTATACTTATTTAAAAGTTTAACTATTTGTTTAAAACTTATACTCATTTTCTTAAATTAATTTCTTATTAAAGATTCATAATTTTAATTGAAAATTCACCTCTGGTTAAAAATATAACGACTTGGTTGAAAATCAATTTTTTTCTTAAAAAAGTTAACTATTCCAATACAAAATTTAACTTTTTTGTTGAAAATAGGTTTTTTTGAGAAGAACTAGATTTTTAAGAGAAAATTGAACTATTATATTTTTGGTTGAAAATTTATTTTCTCCCTCTTTGTTCAATTTTTATTTTTGTCTCTAATGAGCCGAAAATTAAGTTAGTTTGGAATTCTGTTTTTTAATTTAAATCGCTTTCATGCTTTTTTTAAATAAAAATTTGTTTCATAAGAAAATAGACTTTTGTTTAATTTTAAATTAATTTGAAAAAATTAAATTTCATCTATTTGGATGATAATTGACATTTTTTACATAGTAATTTAACTATTTGTTTCAAAATGTATGTACTTCGTGGGAAACTTCGTCTTTTTATAAAAAATTAGTCATTATGGTTGAAAATACCTCTTTTTCATAAAAATTTCAAGTATCCGAGTTGATGATTCGTCTTGCCAGATGAAAATTCATCAGTTAAAAATACACGCATTTTGTTTAAAAAAATCGATTTTTTAATATAAAATTATCTTTTCCTTTAAAAGTCAATATTCTTGTCTAAAAATTCTTCTTGTCGGTCGAAAATTCAAGTATTCCAAAATTCATCTATTAGATTGGAAATAAAATTACTTAGTTTCAAGTTAAACTCTTTTGTTAAATGTTAATTTCACTTTTTATTGTAACTTTTTGAGTATTCAAAAATATTTTTAAGTAGAAAATTCGTCTTTATTATAGAATTCGGTGCTCTTGGTTGACAATGTATCTTTTTGGTTGAAAAGTAAATTTTTTAATTTAAATATTCATCAGCTTAATTGAAACTTGATCTTTCTGGGTGAAAATTCAACTATTCTATTTTTAGATTTATAATTTCAGTTGAAATTTAATCATTTTGTTTGAAAATGTTACTTTTTCCTTGTTAGTTTTTTTGTTGCATGTAATTTTTTTAACTGAAAATTTTACGTATTCCACTCGAATATGAAAAATTATTTTTTTTCTTTGAAAGTAAACCTTCTTGTCTAGAAATTATTCTTCTTAGTTAAAAATTCAAGTAATACAGTTCAATATTTATAATTTTATTTGGAAATTGATCTTTAAGGTTGAAAATAAATTAACTTGGTTAAAAGTTGAACTCTTTTGTTAAAAAGTATCATCATTATTATTTTTTTGTGAAGATTCATAATTTTAATTCAAAATTCATTTTTTGGATGAAAGATAAGCTATTTTATTGAAAAATTGTTTTTTCCTTGAATGAAAAGGAATTTTTTCCGAAAATTTAATTATCTTGTTGAAAATTTTGTTTCCTTTCTTTCTTTCAAATATTTATCATCATAGTTAAATATTTCAGAGTCTTAGTTAAAAATTTTTATGTTTGGTTGACTATTAAAAAATAATTTTTTGTTGTTAAAGATTCATCTTTTTAATTGAAAATTTATCTCCTTGATTGAAAAATGAGTTATTATTTTGAAAATTCGTTTCTTCTTTGTCTGAAAATTAATTTTTTGTTGGAAATTGAACTATCCCAGTTGCAACTTTAACTATTTTGTTGTATATTTGTTTGTTTAGTTTTTATTGTTAAAAATTAATTCTTTTTTACTGAGAATGTAACTTCAATATTTGGTTAAAGAGATATCTTTTTTAATTCGAAATTTGGATTTTTTGGTAAACATTTATCTTCTGGGTTTAAATTCACGTTTTTGGTTTTAAATTCAACTATTTCAGTTGAAGATTCATCATTTTAGTTGAAAATTCATCACTTTATTTGAAAAAGAAACTATTTTGTTGAAAAACAGTTTCGTTTTTATTGCAAATTAGTTTTTTTTTTTACCGTAAAATGCTACTATTCTAATTGAAAATTACATCCTTTTAGTTACAAACTCATCTCTTTGGCTAAACATGAATTTTAAACTAAAAATTTAACTATTGAAAATTCAAGTTTTTAAATTTATATAGCAAAAAATTTTAAAAAACGAAGCACTTCTTCAATTGTGAGCAGCAAAATTTTTTTAAATATTTAAATTATCAATAAGAAAAGTCGTCTTTTTTGCATTAAATTAATCTTATTGTTTAAAAATCTTTCTTTTTTTATTTTAAATTTCAACCTTTTGGCTAAGGACTCCTTCGTTCAAATAAAAATTAATCTACAAAACAAATCTACCCAACAAAAAAATATTTTTTTTTGTTTAAAAAAAATTAATCCTTTTGTTTAAAAGTCCTTCTTCTTTAGTTGAAAATTCCACTTTTTTAACTTTTTTGTAGAGAGTTCTTGAATTTGATTAAAAATTCGTCTTTCCTTTTAGTAAATTAATCTTTTTGTTTACAAATTCATCTTTGTTAGTTGAAAATTAAACTTTCTGGTTGAAAATTCTTGAATGTTTTTTTGGTTATCTTAAAAACAATTCTCTTCTTTGTTAAAAATTCATCCTTTTTAGATGAAAATTCATTTACTTGGTTGATAATTTTTTAATTTTATTGCATTTTTTTGTAATAAATTAATGTTTTTGTTTAAAATACCATCTTTTTGAGATGAAAATTCAACTTTTTGGTTGCAAATTCTTGAATATGATAAAAAATTCTTTTTTTTCGGTAAGAAAGTGATCTTTTTGTTTAAAAGTTCATCTCCTTGGTTTCTTTTTTTTCTAAAAATTCCAATTTTTGGTTGAGAATTCTCGAATTTGGTTGAAAATTCTTCTTTTTTGTAGTGACTTAATCTTTTTGTTTAAAAACTCATATTTTTAGTTGAGAACTCTTAAATTCCATAACAAAATTCGTCTTTTTGGTAGTAAATTAATCTGTTTGTTTAAAAATTCTTTTTTAGTTGAAAATTCAAGTTTTTTGGTTCAGAATTTTGGAACTTTGTTAAAAATTCGTCTTTTTTAATTATAAATTCAACTTTTGATTGAGAATTCTTGAATTTTGATAAAAATCAATATACAAAACAAATATACTAAACAAAACAAGTAATTTACAACCAAAAAAGACGATTTTTTTTGTAATAAATTAAAAGTTCTTTTTTTCTTGAAAATTCAACTTTTTGGTTCAGAATTCTTGAATTTTGTTAACTAAAATATGGTTTTTTGAGTATAACTAGATTTTTAACAGAAATTTAAACTATTATATTTTTGTTTGAAAATTTATTTTCTCCCTCTTTCTTTAATTGTTATTTTTGTCTCTAATGTTTGTTTCAATTTTAAATTAATTTGTTAAAAAATTAAATTTCAACTATTTGGATGATAATTGAAATTTTTTACAAAGAAATTCAACTATTTGTTTAAAAATGAGTCATTATGGTTGAAAATACCTCTTTTTCATAAAAATTTCAACTATCCAAGTTGATGATTCGTCATTGTCGGTCGAAAATTCAAGTATTCCAAAATTCATCTATTAGTTTGGAAATACAATTACTTAGTTTAAAGTTCAACTCTTTTGTTAAATATTAATTTCACCTTTTATTTTAACTCTTTGAGTATTAAAAATTATTTTTTAGTAGAAAATTCGTCTTTTTGTAGAAATCGATGCTCTTGGTTGAAATTCTTAATCTTAGTTGAAAATTGATCTTTCTGGGTTGAAATTCAATTATTCTAGTCAAAGATTTACAATATTAGTTGAAATTTAATCACTTTGTTGGAAAATGTAACTTTTTTTCAAATTAGTTTTTTCGTTGCATGTAGTTTTTTTAACTGAAAATTTTACTTATTCCACTCGAATACCGAAAATTATCTTTTTCTTTGAAAGTAAATCTTCTTGTCTAAAAATGATTCTTGTTAGTTAAAAATTCAAGTATTCCAGTTCAATATTTATAATTTTAGTTGAAAATTAATCTTTAATATTTATTTTTCATTTTTTGGGTTGAAAAATAAGCTATTCGATTGAAAAATTGTTTTTTCTTTGGATGAAAAGGAATTTTTTCCGAAAATTTAACTATCTTGTTGAAAATTTTGTTTCCTTTTTAGTCGAAAAACGTTATTTTTCGACTGAAAATTTAATTATTTTGCCAGTCTAGTGTTCAACTATTTCTTTATAATATTTATCATCATACTTAAATATTTCATAGTCTCAGATAAAAATGTTTATGTTTGGTTGAATATACATGTTTTTATTCTTTAATATGGGGATAATTCTGAATTGAAATAATTGTAAATAATTAAAAAAATTAACAATTATTTGAAATAAAAATTACTGATGAGCAGAATCAAAAGTATCAGAGACCCCCAATCAAGCACCACCTCTGAGCGTGGCCTATTCGGTCCTGCCTCAACGAAGGAGGCGAGCAGCAGACCGGCCGAGAACCGTGATCGTCGACTAAAACTCAACTCAGATACGATTGAACACTTTGAATCGTATCTCGGGAACCATTGAAGATTTTTTAAGTTTCTTTGGCTTAAATTAAAGATAAAATTTTAGGCTCTATGTCACGTAATCTTCAGGTTTTTGCAACAATTTTCCTAGGTCATGCTAAAAGTTGAAGTCGAGGAACAAAATTTTAGAAAATTTAGAATTTTGTTTTAAACTTACAACGTGCTCTATTCTCTTCAGCAGATAAAAAAACCTGTTTGACATTACTAGACGTGGAATTTTATTGGCTTTCTGTTTTTTTAAAAATGCCCTGTCATCTTTTTTCGTTGAGTTATCCTGGTTCAAAGCCAGCAGTGATTTTTAATAGTGCTTGCGTCAATCGATCTTATAATTTCCGACGGTAGTGTAAAATTCAGAACCAATGTATTTAGATTATTAAATTATCAAACATATTGAAAATGAATAATCCAAACATAATACATTTACAAAAATTGCTAACATTAAAAATATTATTATTTACTTTATTCCAATTTTTAATATTTTATTAATAAAAAAATTAAATAAAAAGACTTCCTCCATGAAATTGATATAAAAAACATTTACAACTCAATTAAAGGAAATTATAAAATATTTATAAGCAAAACCTGTAGATTGGAACGAATCATTTTTATAGTGTCTCTTTAATTTTTTATTTTTAGATTGAAAAATAAAAAAATATTAATTTTTGTTTGAATTCATCTGTTGTAGAAGAAATTTCATCTTTCTCGAATAAAAATTCAACTGTTGGATTGAAAATTAAACTCTTTTTTAAAAGTTTGTCTTTTTTATTTGGAAAGTCTGCTGTGTTATTAAAAATCTAACCATTTCGTATAAAATTTACTTTTTGCCTAATCTTTTTGTTTCATTAAAATATTACATTATTTATTTTTATAACACTTCAGTTTTAAAAAAACCTTTACTTTTATTCATAAAATGTCTACTATGTTTTTAAACACAATAAAGAAACGTTACGTTACTGCAGTGAGGGGGGGGGGGGTACAAATGGTAAGAAATATCGTGACGTTCATTCTTTCAGAATCTTATTTATCAAAGAATCTAATCAGCGCCGGATTTACCAAGGGGCACGGTGGGGTTAGTGCCCCAGGCCCCAGGAGGCCGAGGGGCCCCAGACCCCAGTTCACGTACGTTACAGCAATGCCATAATTGTCCATAATTGTAAAATATAGAAAAAAAATAAAAACGTTGTAATTTAAAAATAATTGTGATTTATTTTCCTGCTTTCTCGAAAATTGGGATTTTCTCTGCCCTTAAGAGGGCCACTTCGAGGTTTAGCCCCAGGCCCCGAAACAATTTCAATCCTGCGCTGAATCTAATAAATAAAGAATGAAGAATTTAATTTAATATAATAAAGATCGTTTTCCACAAACATTATCTTGGAAACAATTTCCGAATTTAATGAGAGGGTCGTCTGTGAAATTTCTGAGGTTTTTTAAGATGTCCAGCTCGTTTTGGGAAGCCTCGAAAGTCGAGGCTTTAAAAAGAGAATCCAAAACCTTCATTTTCGGCTCGTTTTACATCAGCGCTATCGTAAAAAATTTATTAGAACAACAAAATATCGTACAATTCGGGAGACCTTAGGCCACGGGGGTGAAGGTATGTGTTAAATAGTGGAAACAAATTTTGGCAGTATGTCTGCTTATGGAGTGACCGATGCGCCGTTAGTGCATCCTGGCAGAATTAAATTCACAAAGCGAGCATGTGGGCACTTACATTTTTACCACCCTTGTCACTTTGTATATTTTTTTGTTTCGTAAATTTAGTGTACTTAAAAATTAATGATCGAAAACAACTTTTAATGAGTATCATTTCAGGCTTATGTAGTATGCAAAAGAAGGTGTTTTTAGAGGAGTTATTGTGAAAAGAGGCTGTTTAAATATCTTCAAGCGGGTACTCGTGTCCCTGACCCCGAGAAATGACTTTACATGATGATCAGAGTTGGGAACGTATAATACTCTAGGTAATATACGTGGTTCTCTACGCCTATATTACCAAAGATATTAGGACCTAATATCTTTGATCTTAACCCAACCCACAATTTATTGTGATATATCTACCATTATATCTAAACTATTTTTAAAATAAATGCCTCTTTTAAATATTAAACAATGAAACTCGTCCAGAATGATTAAAAAAAATATATTTTCTACTTTTTACCTTGCCAGCTAAATTTTTTGTCTACAAAATTTTTGTACAAAATTATAAATT
>JAAAKG020069089.1:0-17411 GCA_010014905.2 Druon quercuslanigerum
GTGGTCATAGCAGAATCTATCGAAGATTTGCAAAGAATGTTGAATAAATTGAATACAAGCATGAAGAGCATGGGCCTCAAAATCAACGTAAATAAAACAAAGACTATGGTGTTCGAAGGCAAGAGTGGGAAAACAATATGCAACATTGTATTGAATGATGAGAAATTGAACAAGTTGATAAATTCGTATACCTTGTTAGCTTATTTACTAGGGACGGCAAGCTAGATGAGGAGTTAGATAGACGCATAAACGAACGACTGTAGGGATTATACGATATTTTCCAACTTTATTTTATGAATCTTGTCTATGTGGTATTCGACTCTTTGGACGATCGCCGGCACAGCTGGAGACCAATGTAAAGCGAGAAGAAGAATATTGCACTTTCGCCACTAACTCGGTAGGTAATAGAGCTATTTTAATTGTTGATCTTAGGTTTATTGACCAGGGAATATTTAATTATTAATTTTAGATGTTAATTTTGTTTGCCCACTGGTCTATATCAATATTATGGACAAACAAAAATAACATCTAAAATTAATAATTAAATATAGCTATTGTTTAAAATGCTAATTGGTCAGTGTTCTCGACGTGTCAACTACAAACCATCTTAGCTCCCTTTAAATTTAAGAACGCAAAAAAAATTTTCAGTATTAAAATATATATTGTTCACAATTCATGCAACTTCCCCATTAAAAATTAGTTTATAAATAAAAAACAAAAAAATGTAGCTTTATAAAATAAGATATATTAAGTTCAATACTTTTATTTTGTCCTTTGAACTTCGATGTGTCTTTTACCATAAAGGACACACTTGTCTCGCTTTCTGATGTTTCTTCTTTCTGGATTTGAAATTTTGATTCTGATTTCTGGACCAATAAAATGGTTTCATCAAATTATAAATAAAAATACTACTATTCAGTTTTTTTTAATGATACATACCATTTGCTCAGGTACAATATTTTCTGTCAGCTCAAGTTTTTGCCTTTTTCGTTTAATAAACTCGCCAATTTCCATAAAATCTCCTTTAATTGAAGTCTGCTGTCGATCATTTTCTAGAAAAAAAAAGAAAATAGTAAATGAAACTGCTCATCTCGCAAGAAGCACTGAGTAATTCTGCTAATGATTTTGTCAGTAGGTATTTCTTCAGGGTTTCGAATTATAATGTTCCATTCATTAAGGTATAAATATTGCAAGGATGTAATTGCCATTCTTTTAATTTTACGAGAGGAAAAAACTGCAATTTTTGCATATTTGGTTTAGAAAAAAAATGAAAAGCAAAGTTTAGAGGTATCATTGGGCTCTGCTAAATTGCGAAAAAGGCCAATAGAAAATGATAGCCAGGTCCGAGAAAAAAAATACAGAAAACATTTTTTGAGAATGCCATTACAAAAATTTGGTAAAATTTATAATCACGTAGTACGAAACCCGATTGCCCATAGAATAAGAACTTCTAAATTTACCATTTATAACCATTTCCAAATCAAATTTGACGAAATTTTTGTACAGCTACATTTACATTTCACATGATCTACACTTTTCAATTTTTTAAACACTACCCACACATTTTGTTCCTGTTAGTGAACAAAATATTTTCTTACGGACATGTCAAATTTACCCGACTTTTACATTACTGACATTTTTTTAGAAGAACTCAAGTCCAGACGAAATGAGATATCGAGTTGAAAATTTACGAGATTTTATAAAAGATGCTAAAGAACGTTTGCATGATTCTATATTTTTCGAAAGCGTAGTTTGAAAAATAATTTTTTTGGTAATACTAAAAATGTAGAACCATAAAAATATTTTTCAGCGATATCTATTTTGTTTATTATTATGATCAATCTCTCTAGCAATCACCCAAGGCAGAGACCTTCACAAAGCTATCGAAATATCAGAAATTATTCGGTTCAGGCATCTATCGCTTCACTGACCATCTTCGTCACGCATTTCTTATAAACATTTTCCACACTTTCCTGGTCTGTCATACAACTTTTTCTTCATTTACATCCATACATATTTTCACGCAAGCTCTTTTATTTCTTTGGCTCTTTATGTCTTTACGATCTAGTCTCATTTATAATATTCCCACCATTCTTTTTTCTGCAAATTTGTCTAAAACTGCTCATCATAAGTAAAATTCAAAAATGTTTACCTGGCGAAAAACGTGTTAAAATACGAAATAGAACAGAAGTAAACATTTATTATCATTTAAAGACTCTTAGAGGATTTTAAAATGAAGGGTTCGCGGTGTAAACCTGCTAACCGACATTTCAGAAATTGTACACGGCGAAGGAAAATCGTTGCTATTTTTGCAATTTTCAATATTTTTATAAAACTGTTTGTTGTTCATTTATCAGAGAAAAATAATACACGTTCGTTTAATAACATATGAAACAAAATTTAACGTTATATGAAAATTAAAAGCTATTCATACGTTATCTACAAGGGGTCCAACGGTCTAAACCTGTTATCTTCAGTGTTCTATCGCTGGTTTTCTATTGTATTTCCCGAGCTCGAAATTTTCTGCGTTGTTTTTTAAACTGCCGGCAAGTTTTACAGGTCAAAATGCTTGAAATCGCAAGCCGAGCATAGATATGCTTGCAAAAATTTAAAATAGTTTATTGCAAAAATTAGTTGAGTGTTAATAGAGTGTAATGGAGACGCGTCGTGACGACATCGAAGATAACGTGAAAGTGGCCACAAAAAACTTTCGACACACACATACACTGACATGTGTCTCACTGGCCTATTCTACTAGTAAGCTGAGCCGATGCGAGAAAAAAGCACTGATTTCCGATAAGACACCATAAGCAGTTAACAGGTTTAGACCACTGACCTATGCTCTAGATACCAAAACGCGATTTTCGGAAATCCACTTAAAAATAAAAATAAAAGGAGTTTTGCTGTTTCGGTTGCGGGCTATTAACTACATATAAAAAACGTTCCAGAAAATACAACAAAATCAATTTCGGCAATAATGCCAGTTAACAGGTTTAGAACACGGACCCTTTTAATGTATTTTTGCCCATAAATTACCTGAAAATGATGCAAACAAGTAAATTCTTATTGCTTCCAGTATTATACTTTTCCAACTGTAAATTTGTTAAGCTCAACATTAATTACAGTTTCTCGGGTAAATAATAGGCAAAAAAAATTTTAAGTACTGTAGGAGTGTTTAAACTAGGATAAATGTCTATTTTTTGTCTATTCCAACCAACACAAAACCGACATCTGGACGTGAGTCATGAATCGCATTTTCTGAACCGACTCAGCTGAGCACTGAGTCGAAAACTTTGACACCGACTCAAGTTTAGATTGAATCGAATTTTTCGAAATCGACTCTTAAGGTTTTATTGAACCGTCACATTGACATAAGCTCAAATTGATAAACGATTTATTAAAACAGAAACATATAACAGCAATCAGTTTAAATGCATTGTAAAATAGGTAGCAAAATATATTTCATAAAAAACTTACTTAAACTCAAATTATTTTTCTAATAATGGTAATTTGACATTTAGTGTTTTTAAATCTCTTTATAACAAATCTTAATTTATATTTAATTTGAATCAGCACTGTCTGATGTTCTTTGAAACATTGTTTAGACTTCTACTGGTTGCATTCTGTTAAAAATAACTTTTTTATTTAACAAATTCCAAACAAATTATTTTTATCAAAATAAATCGAGTATAATTGCAAAGAATATTGTAAAGAACAAAATGAGCCATACATTATTAATATTGAGTGAAACTTATTTATTGAATATGATTGTTACATGATTTACAACAACAGAATTTTTCAATAATATATTATCTGCTTATTTTTACCCAAAACTTTTTTTCCATGAATTTACGTCTACTTGAATATTTAGATGAATGATAGTAAAATTTAAGAAGTAAAAGAAAAGTTGTATCTTGATAAAAAATGGATATAATTTAATTATCTTTGCGGCAGCTTGTAGTGCAATATGCACTCTTTTAAATCCTGTATCGAAAATTTAAATTTAAATATACACTAAATTGGCATATAGTTTTCGAATTAAATAAAATGTGAAATTTTTCAAAAGGCCAGCTTCAATATTCGCTAAAATGTTCCTTCATATACAAAAATGTATTTTTCATAATATAAAATAAATTATTTTAAATATCAACTCCTTTTTCGAACCTTCTTAGTTTTATGTCTTTAAGAAGCTAAAATCATATGTAATATTTACAAAATATAGAGTTACGAAATTTAAAAATATCAGATCTTTTAAAGTTAATATGAAAAATGGATGAAATTTTGATTCTTGCTGTTCTGTTTTGATGATCATTTTAACTGCTTACTTTACTCAGTAACAGTACATCGAACAATAACATCAGTAACAGCATATCGAACGAGAAGTAGAAAAAAAACAGAATGCAAAAGTACTAAAGAAGTAAAATTATTCAAAACAGGTCAGCAAAAAATCATAATTTCATCAATTTTCCTATTTAAAATCTAAAAGATCTGACATTTCTAAATTCTTCAACTGTATATTCTGTAAATTAAGGCTGGTGGCAGTAATCTGAAATTAAAAAAAGTTATAAAGTTACAACAGTAACGGATCAGTTTACGCAATTTCCGACACTTTTATACGTATTCGCATCTTACATTTACGAAATTTGCACCTAACATTTCTAAAAATTTTCATGCAATTACGAAATTTTAATTGAATTTTTGTAATTTTATCATAAATTTGTAAAGAGGTTTGTTTCTTGGTTACAAGTTTCGGAATGATCAAATACAATGTATCAGAAAATGCCGCAATTCTGACTGAAAAGTACGAAATTTGAAATTGAAGTTTACTAAAATATGGTTAACCACAAAATTGTTTATACCCAAAGTTAAATTTTTTATAAACTTTGACTCTTAAAGAAGTGAAATGTCACATTGAAACTTATTTTATTTATTCAATAATTTTCAATAATCAATTAAGAAATGACAAAAGAGCGTCCGGAAATTTCAAATATTTAAACGAAACATGTGATGTGACGTCATACACTTTCAAAGGGTCAAGAAAATATATCTGCTAGTTTGATTATGGGGCACGATCCGAAGAACCTCCCTAACGGCCATGTGACAAATCCTTTTAAACTTTTTCAAATCCTTTTGAATTTTTTTGACATCCTTGAAATCAGCTAAATTCCCAGATATACCTGAATTCATATAAATGACCTACATTATCGCAATTTCCTAAATTCTTAGATAATTACAGGATTACAGAAAATCCACAGAAATTTGAATATTCAATGAATTCAGGATCTTCAAGAATTATAGGTAATTCAGAGAATTTGAGAGTATTTAGGAAATTCTGGTACTTTAGAGAATTCAGAAAATTTGAGGAATTCAGGGGATTTTGGGAATTCAAGGAAGTTAAGAATTCAGAACATTCAAGGAACTCTGAGAATGCAGATTATTACGAATGCAGAGAATACAAGGAATTTAGAATATTCCAGGGTTTTAGGGAATGCAGAGTATTCAAAGACTTTCCGCGACTAGTAAAACATCGCAGTGTAGATATCAGACAATTGCTACATGGCCTTAGCACAAAAACATTCTAGCTAAATGTGAAGTTTTTTTTTCTTCAAGCAACTTTTTCGCACTAGATAGACTGATATTACATGAAACAATATTTTATAACATTATTTTTTAATTCCTACAAGGTTTGAATTTGGTTACGACCCTGAATTTTTCTTGATAAATTTTGCTTTCATTTTTGTGTTCATTCAAAAATGTCACAACAGATTGGGGTATACACACTGCACTCAGAAAATTATTTAAAAAAAATATATTTGAATTTCAACTTTTAGTTAGTTTTATTTCAGAATTTAATAAACGCGCCTAATGTGGAATTGTGTACTTAACTTACCTTCTACAAGTTTTGAAATAGTAGATTTTAATTTTCTTTCAGCATTAGTCGCATTCTTAATAAATTCCTTTAAATTAATTATCTGCGATCTTTCCGCTACCACCAATCTATCCAATTCTTGTTTTTCCTAGATAAAAATATAAAAAAGTATTACTTTTTAAGACCTTAACTAATTTTTTAATTGCATTGACTAATGACTATCTAAAATACATTCCGCGTAAAATACACTTAACATTTTTTAGCATTCTTGAAGTATTTAAAATATATTTGGACCTTCATTTGAAAAGGGCTTAGTTCAGAATAGGGGCATGTACCCGAATAAATTCTCAAGACACAGGTGACAGTTGTGCTTTTCTTCACTTTCTTCTAGTTTGTTTGGCAGTGAAGACTGAAATTTCCTTTCCTTTTGCTTATCATATTCTGAATTTCAGAGGGTATTCGTCAGGGGTGGTTCTTATATATACTTAGTGGATTTGTTTTAGATTTATCTAATCTCACCTCACAGTTTTGTTCAAATGCCCAAAAAAAATTATCTCCAAGTTGGATCAAAATCGATAAATAATTAGAGATGGCACAAACAACATGAAGTTTCCTACTGATTTAATATGACAAAGTTAGCTTTTTGCAAATCTAATATTTAAAGACGATGACGTGTTATAAATAATTCCATGTTTCAGTATACTGTTTAGAATTCGTCAGAGAATAATAATTAATCATAAATTATGACAGAGATCAACTTTATGCCACTCTTAAGGGGTATGACATAATACCTAGTCATTTGTTAACTAATTTACAATTGTTTAAACAGTATCAATTCACTTTAACATTTAAGAGTTGAAAAACAAGGTACTATTTAAAAATATTTCAATCTTTCGAAAAATGGAAAAAATAAAATATTTAAACGATTTAAAGTTTATACATTTACGAATATTATCAGAACAAAATAAGTAAAATCTAGTATGTTTTGCCATCTTTTTAGATGCTTAAATTCATAAACTCTTAAAATTGAATAGTAATTCTACGGAAAACGACCCTTCGTTGTGGAACAACTAGACGCATGTATACCAGCGTATTTTAAGCACAAGACGAGCTGAAAACTATTACAATTCAGAAACATAGTAATTCCCTTGTTCCAAAATTTGGGAGAATGATCAAATTGTAACGAATTCTGACTTAGACAAGGCATTTTTGGTATATTTCCTTCTTCTAAAGGGGTCAATAAAAAAATACGTAATTGTCGCAGGAGGGGAATCTCTGGAGTTACGTCCATGTTAAAGCTACATACACTTAAAATGAAAAAGCCTTACATACTTTCTAAACGACCCTAAATCAGAATTTAAACTTTTTTCAAAAATTCCCATTCCATGTCAAAAAATCCCTGTTCCAAGTCAAATTATAATTCTTTACAAAAACTTCCTGTTTGAAAATGAAAATTATAATTCTTTACAGAAATTCCCCGTTCGAAGACACAATTACATTTATTTCCAAAAATTCTCTATTTCTAGTCAGAAATAATGCAAGGGTTAAGCTTTAATTTGAAAATTTTGTAAGTCAGGTTCATTTATTGAAGTTTTTTTTTAAATTACCCAAGAAGAGTTTTTTGCGAGTTTTAACCGACATCAAAAAATGTCTAAACGCATTCACAACATGAAAGAAAGAAAAATTATACATCTGAATCTGCTAGACCTCTTTTAGAACAATGAATTTTACTTCAAGAAACTTAAGAATACTATTTAAACATTTTATCTGAAATGAAGTTCCTATAAAATAAGAAAAATGACTCATTCGCCTGGAACTAGCTGAAGAAAGGGAAGTTGGAAGCAATCCTCGAAAAGTACAAATTCTGATTAAATTATTAAAGATATTTATTTAACATCAATATTGTTGAAACTGAAAGATGTTATAGGTGACACAGATGACAAAGATATATATGATGATGAGCAGTGGTTTTCTGAGAAAAAGGTCAACAACTGAATGATCGAGAATAAAATGTCCAGCATGTCCAGCAGTTGGAGATGACCACTTATTTAATCCATATGGGCAATTAGCCACGCGGAGAAATATTTGTCTATTTAATGTAAATAATCCTTACCTTTATACTGAAAGAATGTTTCGCTGCTAACGTATCGTAATCTACTTTATCAATTATTTCGAATTCTGTCTGACACATTTTATTACTTGAAACTTTGTTATTCTTTTGCATTTTATTTTTCGTATTTTGAATTTTACTTTTAGATACGAACAATTTGACTTTTACATTTTTAATTTCATTTTTGAGCTGTTCAACTTTATCTTCGAAAATTTTGATAATAGCCGTTTTTTCTGATAAACTGTTCTTTGTTTCTCTCATAATGTCAGCAACCTCCGATCTATAGTCTCTAAAGTCTGATTCGATTTGAAATTTCTCATTCTCGATGATATTCAAATTTTCTTGCAGCTTCAGCGAAAAGCTTTCAAATTCGGCATTTTCCTTCTTATACTCATCAATTTTCATCAATAGTTCGTCGATTCCTGGAACTGCCTCAGCTTTTGGTACCAATTCGTCTGTTGAAGAAATTAATTATACACAGACGTCGTCCATAAATTACTTCATGTACTTAGGTATGAGGGGAGGCGATTCTGTGGATTTTTCTGAATATAAAATGTGGGGGGGAGGGGTAATAGTGTGACGTCATTTATAAATAAAGCCAGAAAATACACTTTTATATTTGATCTTTCATTATTATTTGTTGAGTTAATCTTTAGAACAAAATTAAAACATCAGTAAATAAAAAATAAAAAAAATTGTATAAAATAAATTCAATTTAAGGTTAGAGATAATTATTTTTAACTCATATTACACACCTATTATTTTAATATCCGAATCATCGTTCCAAACATTCGAATTAGTTCCCTCTAAAAAGAAATGTATATGTGTTGAAGCATTTTTGTTTTTATTTGTGATTAATAAAATTACTTAATTAGTTCTCAGGTTGGCTGAATTTATATATCCACGGTGACGATTCGGCGAACAATTAAAAATTATCGGTCATTTCCCGATCAAGTGTTTGAAATTTCCCGGTCAACTGAAAGTAACGTATTCGTACTTGCCGCTGAACGCAAACATTTATTTTAATTTATGACGTTCATCCTAAAGATCGTTTAACACGATGAAGCAAAAAATAGCAAAATAAATTAAATTTGAAACAAATACTTCAATTTTTGACCAAAAAGTGTTCATTTTTAATCAAAAATGGAATGGTTGTAAACATTGATTTTCAGCAATCAAAAAAACGAACTTTCACGAAAATAGTTCAAGTTTCAACATGACTGACGAATTGACAACTAAAATTATGAATCTTTACTAGAATAGATGAATTTTTGACCAAAGAGATGAACTTTTAACCAAAAAAATGAACTTTTAACCAAGAAGATTAATTTCTACCAAAAATGGTGAATTAAACAAACAATTAATGTTCAATTAAAGAGATAAAATTGCATTTAAAATTATGGAATATTCAACTGACATTTTCAGTTCAAATAAGTAATATTTTTCAACTAAAAGAGAAAAGAACTTTTGAATAAAATGGCTCATATTCCAACCAAAGAAATTAAATTTAAATTCAAATAATGAATCTTCGGATCTTCAACAAAAAACGAATAATTTTTAACAAACAGTTCAAATTTCAAACAAGTATTTGTATTTCCAACGTAAAAGACGAATTTTCACCTAAAATGGTAAATATTCAACAAAAATACTTAAGCTCTTAACCAAAAAGAAGAATTTTCAAACAAGAAGATTAACTTGCAAAGAAAAAGATAATTTTATGCGAAAAAATCTATCTTTAACAAAAGATGTAGATTTTCAACAGTATAGTTGAATTTTCAACTTATCAAAAATTATCATCCAAATTGTTGAATTTTGAACAAGAAAATATCAATTTTCAACCAAAAATGGAGGTTAAAATTTTCATTTGAAGGAATTAATTTCCGAGGAAACGGATGAATTTTCAACTAAAATATAATTATTAATGTTATTTTATGGACCAGGGTAATTAATTAATTTCTGATGTTAGATATCGCCGATTACTGGTCAAATAATTTTCTCGTTTTTCCAAAAAAATATTTGACCATTAATCTGCAATATCTAACATCAGAAATTGAACATTTTCTCATGAATTCTGATGTAACAAAAGTGGCCAGAAGTCCTGACTTTATTTTTGACCTTTTTTTAGTAGGGTCTTGCACATTTCTACACAAAAATTATATTTTACAATACATATTTTTTTATTTATTCAACGCTCAAGTTGCATTAAAAATTAAGTAAAATTTAAATGCTGGGGAGCTTTTTAGTATGAGTTTCCTTGCCTCTCACATTGATAAGTGAATAATTAGCATGAGCAAAATAAATTTTGTTAACAAGATTTTTAAAAGTGTTTCTTCGCCAATCAACTTTTTATAAAACAGAAATATACATAAATAGGAGGAAAAAAGGAATAATTGCTGTTTAAAAATTTTAATTTGCATTTTCATGTTGTAAAGTTTCTCTGCCAACTATGATAAATTAAACGACCCATCAAGAAGGCATACTTTTATTTTCCGCGAATAATACAAAACTATATTTATCAATTATTCAAATAACTTTCATTGTTTAAATAATTGTTTCCACTATAAATCTGTAAAAGTTACTATTTAATGGAATAATGACGCTAATGAATGTTATGAGTGATATTCCTTGTAAAGGACAGTTTGCAATTACTTAAACAACTAAAAAATCATTCACTTGCACCTTTTCATAGGGAAGGTGGAGAAAAATCTATTTTTTTCGAATCCTTTATACTATGTCGTTTATTATTCAGAATTTTCTTATCTCAGAACTGATACCCTAATTTTGTTTAAATAATCATTTTTTTTACAATTTTTTCACAGGTATAAGAGTACAAGAGTTTCGAAAACAAATAAAATTCTCTCCAACTTTCCTATGAAAATTAGCTAGTGATATTAATTGCTCAAATAATTGTAAACTGTCTCATTAATTCCAGAAAGTAATACATTTTCACGATAGACAGAGAAAAATTGTTTAAACAAATGAAAATTTTTTAATCAGTCTCAAAATATTTGTATTACTCCTAATTGGAAAATATGGTAATTAAAAATGATTATTAATCACTTTCATCTACTATATCATTTATCGCAAAAACCAGTAACTTTGCACGATTTACTGAAAACAAGTGTTCAAAGAAATATTAAATATTTAAACAGTTTCAAGTTAGTTAAAAAATACTTGGGAACTGATCACGCTTTTCTCATTTAAAACCCCACGTTAACTTCAAAAGCCGGGGACACAGGTTAATGCTGATCAATTTGAAAAAATACAGAGTACGGATTTTTTAGGGACATTCTTGTACAGGGTATGTGTGCTTAATTGTCGTTATACCCGTATTAACATTTTTTGTCCCACTTTTCAAAATTTTCAAGGCTTCGCATAGGAATAGGCACAGCCAATTGTCCTGGAGCCAATTTATCTTAACTGTTTTTCGCTATCTGATGTTAATTAGCGTGTCATTTAATGTTACCAGCTCTACCACCATGTTGAATAATTGCACAGCTGGCGGCTGTGTTGAATGGTAACCAATATGGCCGGTAGCTAATATGTGCACTATCCGACCGCGTGCAAAAGCGCTGGCTAAAGTTTGATGCCAGCCGTGAACTAATCTGCTCGCGGCACTGCAAATTTTCGTGCAAATTGAATACCATTGTAACAAGAACGAGATCATCGAATTTAACGTGGACAGATAAATGTATTAAATTACTTTATTTTTATCTGTTTATAAGTTTTATTTTTAAAAGGGAAAGGAACATATAATGTCACAATAATTACGCGTATTAAAGAATATAGAGAAAAACTCAAATTCTACAATGTAAAATTGACTGAAATTAGTCTTGAAACTTTTATTTCACATGTACAAAAGTTATTCTATTGTTAAATGATGAATGGGAATTGTATATTAACAGCAAGTTAAACATACTTGTTTTTCAGTACTTTCATAAGCTTATTAAAATCGTTCTTTTTAATTTTTTAAATCAAAACATACCGCTTAAGGTTCATTTTTAGCCGAACTTATCATAGCTGTAGCGCCTTTTTCAACTATTGAAAATGAATGTAAAAAATCAGTATTTATAGGATATGTAAATCAGGTATTCATATTATACGCCTGAAAATTTTGCCTTCGACCGAAGATCGATCCGCGAAGATGAACCAAACCTCCAATCTCGAATTTAAAAACAAAAACTTTCATACTTCAGTATAAAACATTTAAAAAAAGGGCTACAACAATAAAAAATCTGATCACAAATGAAGCTTATGAAGGTGAGATTTTATTTTTTTTGAACTAAACATAACATTTTGACTAAGTCTTAGGAAATGCTAAAAAAATGATTCTTTTTTAGTTGTTGTTAAAACACAAGTTTTACCTATTATATCCAAATAAAGTTACTTTTGCAGTAAAAAAACTGTCGAATACTTCTGATTGGATTTAATACCATTGGATATTGTAGAATTTCAGTTTTTCTCTATTCTATAATGTATATAAACATTTTTAACATTAACATCTTTCTGTACCATTGCAGGTTGTATGCCAAATTTTTAAATAAAATTTCTGTAATTTATTACATTTTTGAAAATAGAAGTGTTATTATTTACACAACAGACCTATTTTTGTGCGAATATTATCCAATTTTTGTTATTTAGAAATATATACTTTTTTTAATTTATACAGATATAATCATGTTAACGATGAGCGAACGGGATTTAATACCGAAATTGATAACAATTCCAAATTAGGTGATGTAGCGATAGAAATAGATTTTTAATTTTTTAAAGACGTACGGATCTAAAAATGTTGAATTATACACCTTGTTAGTTCTTTAAAACAATATTTTAAGTGACATTCTTCACTACTTTTTCGGAAATTTCAAATGAATTATCAGAAAAGAATGATGCAAAAACGGCTATAGAAATAAATAATTTTAAAATAACTATTCCTAAAAGTATAAGATACTCATAGCTTTTTGATTTAATTATACCCACAATCTAAAAAAAGCTTGTTTCAAATATAAACACTTTTATGCACTTTTGTCTGAGTAGTTCAAAATAAATTGTATACTTTCCTCTACTTTTTGCACTAAGTATTTTAATATTTTAATACTATTAATTTTTATCATTATTGTCCATAATTTTTCCTATAACAGTTAAAAAATTATAGGGAAATCATTATAGCTAGGTTTATAATGATTTCCCTATAATAATTTTCCCTGAAGGGAAACATTATGACTGTATTTCTCATAATTTGTAAAAAAAATACGACTACCATCAATTAAGGCGCCGGATGCAAAAAGGAGATATAGAATTATTTTGCTGGAGTGGGGAGGCCCCTAAGCTCCTGAAAATGAAGTCTTGAATTTTAATTTTTAAAATATATATTCTGAATGAAAATTTAATTTCGCATCTTTTTCTCTTCATAAAAAAAGTTTTAGTTTTTTTCTTTTTCGAAACAATGACGAAAAACTGTTTTTTTTCTTTGATCAAAATATTTTGATTTTTTTCACTTCATCTCGCAGCGAAATGGAAAGTTTGTGATATTTTGTAATAAAATTTATCAGCAATATGCATCATCATATTTTGCGACCGATGGCGTTAGCAAAACATCAAAATGTTTATTTGAAAAATTGTGAATAATTTTTTTCGAAGACGACGCATAATTCGTGCACAAACAACTTCTAGCGTTTCGGGAGTCGAGCGAATTTTGAGCAAGCGAAAACTGTCATCGAGAAAGTTGTTCAGACAGGTTCAGGGAAGTTTTTTGAAAAGTTTCAGATCAATTGGAATAGTAGTTAACAAACTGTTGATGTTTTAATTCGCCGGCGCAATGGATATTCTTCCGCGCAAACTACGCCTCGGTCAGTAAAACGCCACCCCAGCGTTAGGTGCAACTGTGACTCACTGCCCGTCGAGATTTTGTAATTAAAATATGAGGAATATGGAAAATCACAGTTTATAATAAATAGATCTTCTCTGATACAAATATTTTAGTTTTGCCACTTCTAGGAGCATGAACTTCATAAAAGTCTTAAAAATAAAGAAACTCTCTAAATTTATTTTTCCTTGTATTCGGCGTGTCCTTCGTCTGACCTCTATTTGTAAATATACTTATATATTCTTTTTGGTTGTTTCTTTACCAAAACTGAATACATCAGTTTAGTTCAGTCTCTTCCGAGTAGCAGAGTAGATTATAATAAGTAGCAGAACAAAATTCGTTATAGTGAAGTTTTACAATTAATAAATGGAAAATAATTTGAAACCAACGAATAGTAGAAAATAATAAATACTTGAAAAATGTCTTGAAAAAATGTTTAAATATATTTTGAAGTATCGCAGTAATGTTAATGATGATATTAATGAATAGATGAATTATTATTGTGCAGGGGAAAAAATGTAAATCACAGAAAAAAAGAATAATTTGATAAATATTCTATTTTTGGTCCAACTATTTTTGAAAGTGTGTCTTACAAAATCGAAAAAATAAATCAATACGATTTTGTCAAATATGTTTAGAAATTATAACCAAAGCAATTTAAAATACCAAGAGTTGTAGCAGTATAAATATAATTTTTCAAATTTTACATTTTCCGTGTGCAAATTAAATTTTTGTATTTTACATTAGGAATATCTTAGTGAAATAAAAATCATTAAAGAAAGAAAGAAACTTAAATTTTATGAAATGGAATATTATATTATTTTTTGGACAAATCTATCGTAAGAAAAATGTATGAGAAACACTTGAAAAGTAGATTCTTGACCGCAGAGTAGGCAAATGTAATTGATCAAAATTTAAAAATTAACAGTGTCTGAAATACTCTAATGTTATTTTACAATATTATACACAATTATTATCCTTAGCGCCAAAAAATATCAATGTATACATTAAAAACAACTTTTTTATTGATAAACAATGATTTGGGTATATAGTGCGTTTTTAATTACAAAATCTTGACGGGCTGTGAGGTACAGTTGCACCTAACGCTGGGATAGCTTACTGGCCAGGGAGTAATTTACGCAGGAGAAAATCTATCGCGCCGACTGATTAAAACATCAACAGTTTATTAACTACTACTCCACTTGATCTGAAACTTTCCAGAAAACTTCCTTGAACCTTTCTGACCAACTTTCTCGCTGACAGTTTTCGCTTGCTCAATATTCGCTCGACTCCCGAAACGATAGAAGTTGTTTGTGCACGAATTATGCACCGTCTGGGAAAAAATTATTAACAATTTTTTAAATAAACATTTTGATGTTTTGCTAACGCCATCGGTCGCTGAATATGATAATACATATTGCTGATAAGTTTTATTATAAAATATCACAAACTTTCTATTTCGCTGCGAGTTGAAGTGAAAAAAAAATCAAAATATTTTTATCAAAGAAAAAAAACAGTTTTTCGTAAATAATTCGAAAAAGAAAAAAGCTAAAACTTTTTTTATGAAGAGAAAAATATGCGAAATTAAATTTTCATTCAGAATATATACTTTAAAAATTAAAGTTCAAGACTTCGTTTTCAGGAGCTTCGGGGCCTCCCCACTCCAGCAAAATAATTCTATATCTCCTTTTTGCATCCGGCGCCTCAATTATATCACAACCGAGATTTCCTCAGAAAACTCAAATTCATAATGTTGTCATTTGATTTTTAAATTTTATATTTATTACATAATAAGCACCTATCTTTGGATTTTTTAAAGGAATTTCTGAGTCAATTTAAAATCCGTAATTTTGCCAGTAATCAACAAAAAGGGATAAAAGTGTAACTTTTCAATTCCGCATCACACTCTCATTTTTTTATTATTATTATGCATTCATGAATCCTATTTTTTATTACTACCACACTTGAAATTTATTTTACATTTATTTCTGGAGTCGATTAACTACATCTTATAATCTTTAAATTTTTTATTATTATTCAATTTTCTTTTTTTATCTTTATATTTCTAAAAATAGATTTTATATTACAGGTATATTTTTTCATCAAGGATCTTAAACACTTATTCCAACCTTCTTTTGAAACACGTAAACTGGGGTGTTATTCTCAAGCACCGCTTTAAACGGCTTCGAACGGAATAGAATGGAAAATAGTGCACAGTTTGTAGTGCGACGTTGCCGATGTGTATTTTGAAGTGGGAGCGGTAAATAGACCAATGACATGGCGAGTACAGAAGTAAGTAAAACGTTGCGGGTATGTTGGCTCGATGTTGGCATACATATTTTTAGATATATTAGATATATTATTGGCACAAAATAAATATAAAAAATATCCTGTAAAATACAGAGAATAGCACCCCTGGTACACTCATTATTTTTTCATATTTGAAAGCGCAGCAGCGCCACCAGCGGATTAGTTAACGGCTGGCATCAAACTTTAGCCAGAACGCCTGTACAGAATTCGGTTCGGCCGGATTCGATTCGGCTGAGTTTGGTTCATGGTTTACCGTATCCGACGAAACGCTATGCAAAAACTCCCTAATATCTATACGCCCATAGTATTCGAAAAAAAGTTTTTTACAAACATTCTAACTACAATATAGATTTTCAAGAACAAAAATTTGTTTTTAACCTTCTCTATATTGGTCCTATATTCGCTGAGTCTTTACCTTCAATTTAAAAAAAATTATCCCAGAGATCATTCCTGTCAAAATTTCTACGATTTAACGACGAAACGTCAACAAAACCACGCACATGCCCCCATTGGGCCGTGGTCTCAGAACTAAGATTTTTCTAGCATGCGCAGTAGTGATTCTTGTGTACTTTTAGGTTATCTAACATCTTATTTTAACATAAAAATATACAGAAATCACTACTGCTTATGCCAGAGATATCCCTGAGGGCACCCTAAAGAACTCGCTTACAATATTGACACTACCTGAAATACTGCCACTCTAAATTACACGATCAAAACTGCAATTTTCTCCTAAAAAACAACGTACTTCTAAATATATTTCAAAAGAACTGATCAGTTGCTTATATTTAGAATACTTAGATAAATGTTAAATGTATGTACATATTACAAAAAAAATACGTTGAAGTTATTTATATTAGATTTACTGGTGAATTCTAAAACAAAAAACAATACACGAATAGTATAACATACCCATTTTTGATTCTTTCACACTGTCTTATGTTTTAAGAACTGCACGTTTTAGATCCATAATACTTGCAAAATCCCTGCATGTTTTGTAAGAGAAAACAACTTTTTTTGCTGCAGATTAAACGAAGATAGATTTGTTGCACTTTGATCATTCAAGCACAGGGGCTTGAGACGACGCAAATATCACTGCAGTTCGCAAGACACGCACTCAGTGATCCACAGTGATCGCATACCAGTGATCCCAGATCTGAAACCGCATTCACTCCAATCCTATGACAGGTCTATGTCCGTGTGAAAATAGTAGGAGACCATAGCACATGACTAGGTTGCGCGCGCAACACATTTCT
>JAAAKG020069100.1:0-17411 GCA_010014905.2 Druon quercuslanigerum
AGTTTGCTTCTATCTACCGTGTCGAAAGATTTTTCTAGGTCAACAAATGTACAGAAAACTTTTTTGCCCACTTTCAAGCACTTTTCTGTGATTTGCCTCAAGCTAAATATTTGATGTGTACATGAGTACAATATTGCATTCAGAACCCCTCATGACCCTTGTATCTTTGACTAGTTCTCTTAGTCTTTCATCCGCAACATCAAAGTCAATTATACTGTGGCTATTTCCTTTAGACCAGGTGTACATGTGAATCATTTAATGCCTAAACCAAGTATCTGTAATAAACAGACCCTTTTATAAGCATAAGCCAACTAATTTATCTCCATTATAGTTTGTTCTTGGATCTCTAAAATTACCAAGTACTCTTTCTGTATCCTAATTTTGGATGCCAACCTATCCATTCATGTCTCCTAGAAGAATTATTCTTTCACCATGATCGCAAATATTCATCGTACCATTTAAAGTGTCCCAAAAGCGTCTTTTACTTCTCTGGGATCACTATCAACTGGCGCGTAACATGCTATGATAAATAATCTTCTGATTCCTACTTTTACTCTAGCCCACAGCAATCTGGCAGATACGAAACCATGATTTCCGAGATGCTGTTTTGCTCTTTTATTCAGAATGAAACCTAATCCTTGCCTACGATGTGTTTTACTATCTACTCCTGACCATATTTCAAATCCGCCTTTAAACGATCCGTTTTCTGTCTCTAATTTCGCATCCCCTTTTCTTTGTTTCAGGTACACATAAAATGTCTAGTTGCCTTATGTGCATAGCATTCCATACACCCAGTGTCCATTCGTCGCCTGAAACTTGACCTTTACGTTTTCCGTGTGCATGCCGTTTGTCAATTTAAGTTTTAGTCATTTCCAAGGCTTTTTTAATGTTTGTATTATTCATTGTTTAGATTATACACCCAACTACCATCTTTATGCAATAAGTTTATTTTACGAGTCGAAATCAAATTCAAGTTAAGTATCAATTCTTCATATGGTGGAAACTGTAGTTATAACGTCGGTCTCACCAAACTTCAGTTATTAAGCAAGGAATGGGAAGGGGGTGGGGGATGGAACCGAGAGAGTTGTCTTGGGTTGATGTTTTTATACTAAGAAGATCACCAGTCTTTAGCAGCGTTGCATTGGATGGGTGTCCATGTGATCCCACTTTATTGTAGCCGGCCGTCCTCTAGGCACGAAACCAATGACTTATATATATAGACTTTCAAAATAAATTTTGTAATTTGAATAAACTGCAGTATAATAATATTTCTAAGTACGCAATAAAATCCTCGAATATTAAAATTCAATGCTATGTTTAAAATGTTTCGAATAGCGAATTTTCGAAAATGCATAATTTTCCGTTTCAGTCAAGTTTGAAATCTTGGATACTTTAAAAGATTTTAAAATAAAAATAAATAAGTCGATTATGCTAGAATAAGCAACCATTAAAATATTTTAGCTTAAAAAAAATTTAAATTATTTTTTGAACAATTTCTTGGCAGGGTTATCAGTTTCCTTTAGAATTTGGATTCATGGGCTGATTTCTATAGGAAGTAGCATTATAAAGTTTTTTGGCTCGCTGATTCCGAATTTTATAACAGAATTTCAAAATCTATCGTATTTGTTTGAAAGGTTCAAGTCCAAAATCCTTTTGAGAAATTATTCACTATTACTACCTTTAAAGATGTCTTATATTATAATTTACATATTTTACCAAAAAGTGTGAAATATACCTGGAGCGCGTAGTTAAACGTAATAAAAATACTCTAAAGTTTAATACGTTTTAGGTTAGCTAAAAAATAAATTTGTTAAATGATTCCATCGATTTATTTATTGATGTAATACTTATTTTTTGAAGAGTTACAATAATACTGGCTAAAATAACAAAAAAAATCGTCAAAAACTCATCATATTGTCATTACACGTCCCAGAAAAACGCTAGGGGGAAACTTTTCAACTTAAAAGTCTCTCATATTTAAGTGATGAAAAGTAAAAGTTTATAATAATTAATACTATTTGTTGACACATAATTTTAAAAGGTACTAGTAAGAATTTATATTTTATTATTCTTGGTTTCGAAAATCTTCCTCAAACTTAGCAATTTGTAAGTGGGGAACAAGCAAAAGGCAATGTTCGAAGCATTTAATGCTTGTTTAATATATTTTTTGGGTCAAATAATCTGCATCCATGTGATCAAAACGAATAAGTTTACCAAATTCTAAAACAAATCAATAAATATTCGCAAAAATATTACACGGGGAATCAAAAGTGACCTTTATATGGAGAATTACCCATATATAGGTCAGTGAGTACACGGATTTGCACATTTAGGACGTATAAAATTACTCCATAGATATCAAATATGCACAAATTTTGAAATGCGTAAAGCTTAAAAATATTTATAATTAATATTTATACCTAAAATTAAAGATATATTATTATATTCACCAATGGAACTGAGGCTGACGGTCAAGAATAAAATAAAGTTACAAATAATCTTCATATTTTCTAATCAGAGAAAAACCTTATTAATGTTTAAATTAATAATTGGGTTAAAAATGTAACTAATGAATATTATGGTGCTTCATTATCTTATATAATGTACACTACAGCTGTCATCTCCTACTTTGAAGGAGTTAAGCTTGTGCTTACCAGATATGTATTTACATATGATAAGAGTCAGTTTCAGTAAAAATAGATCAGTTACACATTTCTTAAAAAAAATCTCACTGTATATTTAATCTTTTTATTTTTAGAAAAAACCACCTCTGGAAAATTTATATAATTTCTATTTTAATGTTCCGTTCAAAGCTTTAAGAAAGTAATATCAATTCTACTTATTACTTTTGATCTGTTTTTTTAAATTACTTTATTTAGCTTGAGTTTTAGTTCACAAAGTAGGAATCTAGATTCTTATTAGTCGGTAAAGTAAAAATACAATGTCACATACGATAATGTACGTTTCTACTTTACCGCTTAAGACTTAATGGTCACGAGAAGGTGAGGCATGAGCTTGGGAAATGCAAACGTTTTCGTTCGACTTCAAGGGTCCAGAGTCGACTATAAAAAGTCACTTTTTGGACTAAGACTTTTCCGTCTCCATTTTGTCGGTTTGCCGGTTTTCGCCTGAACGGGAATCAGAGTTGGTTCCCCAACTCTCTTTCCATAATGAGTTAAGTACGTTGTTAGGACATGTTTCCCGCATGTATCCCCTTACTGGCTATGCATGAGCGTCCCACGTTCTGTCGCCCCTCTGTAACTTTCTTCGCGATAATCTCGCCTATGTATACTTGCAGGGCCCTTAAGCGACTGTCCAGCATGACGCTGAAGAACTCAATGCGAAAAGTTGCTGGTTGCACATCCTAAATTCTCTCTCATATCAAGAGTAGAATGCTCTTCTTATCAACGTATACGTATTTTTATGTAAACGAATGTTCTCAGATTATATATCTCATCATTGAGTGCCACGATATTTAGCTGGTGGATGCAGCCGTAGTGATGAATGTGGTGGAGGATAAGATGGTAGTGCTAAACATGGTGGTGTGACGCAGGATGTGGTGGTAGAGATAGTAAACAATTAGATGTATTGGTGAATACGGGGGTGGAGATCGTGTTCACGGATGTAAGGGATAATCTGGTGGTCAAGGTAGTGTTCGTGGTAGATGAGGTGGATGTGGTGGAGGCTGCGGTATTGGTGGATGTGGTATAGGTGGCGGAGGATAAGCTATTAGTGGTGAATGTGGTGGTGGAGGTGGTGTTGATGGTGGGTTTGGTAGCGGAGGCGGAGCATGTTTTGCATGTCGTGTCCTACCTTGCTTATCGTTTGAATGTAAAATAAAATATTATATTCACTTATTACATAGAGAATAGATGAAGGTTATAAATTAGATAGCGCAATAATACTTACCTTTAAAACTAAAAATAAATAAAAATTTGGCATCATTAGATGAAAGATGACCTAACTCAGGCGAGAGAACACGTGCATGCGAATGTGTTCCATGCGATGGTGTCTGGTTAAGATCATCGAGTGTGCAATACAAAGCAGATGAATTCTTATGCGTTTACTTAGCTAAATGCTACTTTATATTTTCCGCAATTCTAACTGATATGACGATGGATGCATACATTCCTGAAAACTTCTCATTGACTGGTGGCTTTTGAGCCCAGACACGAACCATTTTCATCCGTTCGTAAATTACATCATGGACTGTAGCAGTAATCTATGTCAGATTCTTCGTTTACCTCAGTTTAGCACCAATACAAAACAGGATGCTTTTTTGGCAGGTTCTAACTCAGATAAGAATCTTAAAAGGAAGGTGTATTATCATTGAAGATGGTAACAACTAGTCAGTAGAGATATCTTTCATCAACCGTGAAAATGGGAATTAACAATATCTTTCTAAATTACATCTACAAATAACAGAAATTCTTTAAAGTCTTTTCAGACTAGATGAAGCTATGAATAAAAAAAACTGTAATTAATTTTTTTCTGAAACAAGATCTCCTTCGCTCCTCTGGGAATTGAACCACAGGTCTGATGATTGCCGGTCGTGTATTTTTACCACTGAGCTACTAGAAAGATCGAATGAAGTATCTTTGTTCAGAAACACACCAGGTTCGATTCACAACTTTATTATTCAGAGAAAAGTCGCCCGTGTCCACATGTGATGGCTCACCAAATTTCGTTAGTAGATAGTGAAGGAATACACAGTGACTCAGACAAAGTTGGAGAAAAATGCAGAAAAGGCAACGCAAATCGGAGAACTACTGCGGACCTCTGTTTTAAACTCTGTTTTTAGAATTTTTTGGGTTTCGGGGTAACCATCTGCATTTAAGTATTCCAGTGGTTTTCCAGTAATGCCTCAGTACTGGCAGTCACCACTAAGCCAGCACCGCTGAGCATTACAATCTAGTACTGGCATAGTACTGGCCCAGTAGCGCTAGTCGAAACTGGAACTCCAGAAGGCTGTATTGGGTCAGTACTGAGCCGCTCTTGTACACGAAAATAATGTATGCATAAAAAAGTCACGCACTAGTAGCTAGGAGTCGGAAATGAGAAAAATTCTTTGGATATTGATATATTTTCGTAAATAATCTGCGAATTTTGAGAAAGAATTGACGTTCTCGTTTTTACAAGTCTAGGACCATTCATCACTTTTTTTTAGTAAACAATTACTAAAATATTACGAGTGATTAGAAAAATATTCGCAAAGCACTTAAGAGCTTGCTTCACAAATCTAAGAACAAGGGAGTAGGTTCGCCCGCACGTGGCCCGCACACACTCTCGCTAAAACGCGCAGTGCGCGTGTCAACGCGTATGGCTGTTTTGAGCTCATTTAAACCAGGTATGATAATAATTACTGAAATGATAATAGATAATTATTATAAATTGCATACGAGTATTAGAAATTACTTAATTAATAACGTCAGGTGAAAAGAAGTGGTTAGAATTTTCATAATACCGATATTGTTTACCCTCGATGTCTGCGCCTGCTCACGTACTCTTAGTTTATTTTCAGAAACTGGCGTGTCAGCACAAATCGAACAAATAACAATTTTTCCTTTTTGATTCACAGTAAGAAAAAGAATCAATTTTGTTGCAGAGCATTTTGCTCCAACGATCATTTGACTCTCGATATTTGGTTCATTTCTCAGGCTTAAAGAAATAACCACCAGTTCTTTTTGCCCATGTCATAATGACACAACTTAAAAAGTATATTCAACCACACACAAGCAACAACTATTTTTAACAGCTAATATATTCTAATATCAGATTTCTTAATTTTTTAACTTTGCAAGCAAACTGCACGATCAGAAACTATAAAAAGCTTGCATATAACCTCAAGTATGATCTCATAAGGCAATCATTGACTCTGGTCGATAATAATGCTCTTGAATTCGGTGTCATTTTTGTTGTACATAAAAATGATATTGATTCCGCTATTATTTTTATCACGTATTCGAGAACTACCTAGAAGTTCGTGACTTTTTAACGGATAAATTTTTTACTTGTATTTCTACGGATATTGTTCGGAGAAGAAACGGATGTGTACAGCCAGCAGAGAAAAAATTGGCCAGTAATTCGAGATATATTATATTGTTATATTCCACAATAGAGTATAATCAGACAAAAGATTGATTAAAGTTATAATGAATAATTTACAAAAAAAAAACTAATGAATATTCTTGAGCTTAACTAGTTTGTATAATATATACTTTGGTCATTCTCTCTTACGTTGAAGCCGCGCAATTTATCTTTTTGAGATATTTACATTTGATAAGAGTCAATTTCAACAAAAAAAAAACTAAAATAAATTCTGAAAATGTGCTAAAAGAATAGGGTCATCCACGAAAACTTTATTTTCCTTATCGTTAAGCTTTTTATATATTTTGGCATTCAAAGAATTCAATGATATAAAATAAACAATATTCTTGTTAATTTTATTATTTGTAATCATTGATTAAAAAGTGGGAAAAATATAAGATGGAAATGTCGATTTATGAAAAGAAGATTTTCGCTTTTTTAAAGCCGAAAAAAATAAATGATGTATCGATATGACTAGATACGTGAAAGCCAGTTTAAATAATTTGCCAAAAGTGCTTACATTTATAATAAATGCTTTATAAATACTTATATAAAATTTCTAATCACTTTCATAAATACTTTGTTTTCTAATACTTGTTAAATAAGTACACGAAACAATTTTGCATGTGGTCAGATGTTACCTTCACCCCGGCATCTTGTATATATAATACCGTTGAGTATCATTTAGTTAAAAATATAACGAACAATTTGGTACGATTTTTTTGTTCCTCTTCTTCAGGTAATAGTACATGATGTTACGAGACAACAATCGCTTGCCGACTTTGCATGAAGATATAAATAACACAAGCCCACAAAAAAAATTTTTTCTGAGTCTTGGATGTCAATATGGTATTCCTATGCATTTTCCCCGCTTAAACCAAATATGCAATCCGTTTAACTCCTACATGTTAGGATTTTCACATAACTTCAAAGACATCATAATGACTCCATAATCTCCTTACCTCATTCAGAAGGAAAATATTGTTTGGGAAACGGAACAATTTCGTGAGTTTTTGTTGTGCAACATAGTCATGGGCAAGTAGCTTTATATCCCTGAAATCCCATAACACCTTAACCGAAAAACCCCTTCACTTTTTTATTCTTAATATCTTCAAACAGTATCAACATAAGTAAAGCCAGGATAACGATTTTATTTATCCTTTCGAACTCTCTTGTCTTCGAAAGATCTGTGCAATGGATTTCGTCTCAGATTCTTGCCACTGTAATTACGCTCCCTTTTAAGCATCTAACTTAAGTCGGCCATCATATTCGTATTACATCTACCTTGGTAACGTCTTTCCATTTCCTTGGTTTCTTGTAACAAACCAAGTTTGATGTGCAAAGGAGCAAGTAGAATTTTAGCCGGCTCAACCAAAGGCTTAGTTATAACATTTTTTGATCCAGCTTCTATACATTCTCGAGCTTTAAGGCTTCGTTTTAAAGAATCTATGAGCAATCTTCACTCCATAGCTCTATATATATTCCGATAAAATAAAATCTTTGATCTTTTAGATAGCATATTTCTTACTTTCAGTCTTAAAGCTAGCAATTTAGCATCATCTTTTGGCAGCCCTAGTTCTCTGATTAAATCATTCATTTGTTTTTGATTGAATGGACACGGCGTACCAGCTTTTTCCTTCTTTAGAACATATTCTTCCTGATCAGTGTCATCATTACTCTCGGTGCTCTCTTTATTCATATCTTCATAAGTTGTTTCATCAATATCCATATCAGCCACAGATACATCAAGGGCTATTTAATGATCTTTCTTATTACTTATCACAGACAAGGAAGCTTTGCTTGTTCAAAAGCTTCTTCAATTAAGCGCAAGTTTAGCATTAATAGGAATATTTTTGACATCTCGGAGAGAATATACCACGTGAGAACTTTTTTCCAAAAATCATATCAATCATTCTTTGAAATCTTATCTTTAATATAAGCCAAGAAAACTTAACAAGCTTTAAGCGTTCTCGAAATACGATTAAAAATTTTCGAGCACACGCTCGAAAACACGCAGCCACTGCTCTCGCGTGCGACAGCCCACATCAGCCTCCAAGGACGCTTTGCTAGGCTAGGCGGGGAGAAGAACGCTCACTTTGAGAACTGAGAAAGAAGAAAAATTTTTAATTAAAACTGCAAGACCATTAAAAATAACTTAAAGATTGAAAAAATTGTTCACGGTCTTAACATCAAAAATGCAATTTAGGTGGGTTAAAAGTTAATTTTACAGTAAAAGAATATCTGGGTTGGATTTAAAATTTAAAAAATGGTTAGGTTGGTGAGCAGATATAGAATCTCATATCAAATAAATTATTGCTTGATTTTTTTATTTAAACTACAGTTGAGTTTTAAAAGATATTAATCAGATCTAAGAAAAAATGATTTTTATTGGTTTTAAGAATAAAAATAATATTACTTATGATACCATTTCAGATGAAAAAAATCATCCTTAACTTCTTTGGTAAGAAGCGATTTTTTGTCACGTTCTCCACTGCAGTTTTTTCGTCACGTTCTCCAGTGCAAGTTTCATCTCGTTCTCGGCCACGGTTTCTATCATACGAGGAGCCCTGTTCCGGTAACATTATCATCAAGTCTATATCTCTAATTCCACGGAACTTCAGGTAAGGGTCACTTATTCCCTCTCCTTCTCATTCTTAGCTGCATTTTCTTTTCCTCCAACACATAAGTTGTGTTCTTTTAGGAACACAAACGAGGAAAAATTAGAATTTGACATCGTCACTTCCGCATTCCAGCATCAATTCACTTTGAATAAAATCAATTTATTCACAAATTGTAATTTCTTTAAATATAATAAATAAACCTAATTAATTGCATGTAAAATTTGGGATTCACCACCGATCATTTCGTCTTTACCTGTTCTCGTAGTCTAGAGCCTTGCGCTCTGTAGATAAATCAGGTTTCAATAATCCTAAATAGCATTATATTTTGTGGCATGAAATTTTAAATATTTCAAGTAATTGAATACAATTCATATAAAAACAGTTATAAAATGTCTACTCAATAAAAAATTAGCTGCCTTTTTACGTTTTTTCTGGTTTTGAAAAATTCCCTGTCACCATCCCATTTGCCGGTTCAGCCGACATTCTGAACAGGGAATTCAAAATTATAAGAGTCACTTTTGAGCCTCAATTTTGAAAGGCCTTGCTTAAACTTCGAATAACCATAAATACAATTTTCGTTATTTTTTTATTAACAGTCTGCAGAATTTTGTTTTACACTCTTATTACTGTAAAATATTTTCTGATTGAGTCCCTGAAGCTTACTGGACATTCAGCAATTTCTTCTGCGGTCAATGCTTTAACCGCGCCGCTGTTCATATTTATTTTCACCCGTTCTGGATTCCAAAAAATATCAGGATCAGGTTTATATATTCCACGAAAAACCGTTTGCCTGTTTGGTCCTTTTTCCAGTATTGCACAGATGTCACCATTGAACGTTGATAATACAATTTGTTCTTCGGTAGACACGGGCTTAAGTGTTAGATTTTGGTTTCTTAGTTGAATTTGCTTATCGGCAGGAAAAATGTATCTTCGAAGATCGAATAGTTGGTTCGTATTCTTGTGGGGAATAAGACGCACAAATTCAAGCTCTTCACTTTTAAATCCAAGTATGCGAGAAGAAATTGGCTTTCTGGAAGGAGACCTGGACCTGGGACGGAAAGGAGGTTCGGCAGGTGGATGGGTTCTGTCAGAAGAATAAGGTAAGGCGAGAGAAAGCGTCGTATCTGGAGAGTATCTGTGAGAAGATGAAGAAGAAACAGGTCTACGACGAGGAGGACCAAGATCAGGGTCGCCATCAGGCGGCCACTTGGACTGTGAGCTTAATTCTGCAACAAAAAAGAGAGGAGTAACGTTTCTTTAAGAAACTCAATATGATAATCTGTTTCAGCAGAGGAATCCAAAGCATCATTTACAGTTGAGACATTTTATGTGGATTGTCGGTCCTTTTAAAGACCTTACAAGTAATTATGCACATTTTACATTATAATGCAGAATAACTAATATTGCACTGATAAAAATGTGATAAAAATCTATACATATATATTCAACTGATTGGCGCTTTTTCGGGACATTTGGAGTTGAAAACGTTGGCACCAATGTCTGACTATTTATCGGCTCTAAAGAAATCAAAAAAGGAATTCTGAAAAAGACCTTATTCTGCATGTCATAAAAAACTTAATTTTATTTAATATTTTACGTACTGTTCTTACTAGAATTGTTTTATTTTGCTTTATAGAATACTCTCAGACATACAGAAAATGCCTGGCGTGAATTTTTATGAGTAGCGATAGACCAGTATTAATTCGCATTTACTTTATCCAATAATTTACCCAAAATTCAAATTTTTGTTTTAAAAACTTGTAAATCTTCTGTAAATAGTAAATGGTATTCGTGAAATGTATGGAAATACTTTCCGCAAGAAAAAATGCTTTTCAGAGTTAAATATTCGTATTTTCTTCATAATAATTTAATTTCTAACTGCAAATTTAACTTTACTAGGTGAAGACTTCTCATTTTAGTTATTCATTATTCTTTTTAACTGAAAATCCAACTATTCATGGTTAAAAGTTCATTATTTTTTAATGAAAGGACTCTTTTTATGTTTTTTTTTTAGGAAAATCCATTCTTTTTTATTGAAATATGAATGTCTCACTTTAAAATTTAAATATTCGTTTAAAAATTCATATTTTTTGATTGAATTAAACTGTTCTATACCTAGGATTAATATACTTTTTAGCTACAATATAAACTATTACATTTTTCGTTGAGAAATCATACATTGTGTTGAAAATTTAACTATTGGGTGGAAAGTTCAACTTTCCTCTGGAAACTAAAACTTTTAATATTTCTCCCTTCGTTGATTAAACATTTCGTTTTAAAATTTTTCTTTTGCCGTTGAACTCTACTCTTTTTTATTTAAAATTTAATTTCTAGCACTTCAGTAAACTAATTTTCAAGCGTTACTATGTAAAGCAGCCATTACATTTTTAAATTGAAAAAAGTAACACAATTCATTCTAATAATACTTTAAGTTATATTCTAAGCCCGACCATAATATTTATCAAGCCACAGAACCTCGTCTATGATCTGTAACACCTTGTGGTTGTATGTTTTAAGTGAGCGGGATAATGGGTCAAACAGACCATCGACTGCAGGATTCTTATAAACAGGCTCCCCTGTGTCAGACAAAAGGATTCCTATAAACAGGCTCTCCTGGTATGTAGGTATGATTTTGGTATAGAAGAAGGGTGAAAAAACCTAGTTAACACAGACCTTCTGGATCCATGGGTCAAAGTATCTCCAGGAGCGGACTACTCTCCGTTAGCGTGGTTGTTTACCAACGGATATTCATAGGATGTCTGACTTAATCTGGTCACCCCCTAGGCCATGGAGTAGAGTGATCGAGCCCGTTGAACTTTGACACGCAGATGTACGAAGGTGTTTTAACGACCCTTACGGAAACCCCGACAACCTCCCCGATTAAACAGTTTTATACCTGCCTGCGAGGTTCTGCGGGGACGCAACCTTTTATTTCTCCAGCGGTTCGTGGGGTCAGTATGAATTAAGCAACAAAAAAATTGGAGAGAAAAAAAGTAGAAGGGAGTAGAGGGGTTAGGCTCGGATGGATCTAAGATAATTCTTTGCTCACCAATTTGCCTTTTTGGCAAGATAGCATTAAATGGCAGCAGTGTATGCAGCTTCTACCGGAGATGAAAGTTGGCGGTCCCTCTGAATGAGACTATGGAAACGGGAGCGGTCAGTGAGTCCCCAGAAAATAAAAAAGGAACAACGGTTCCCCGAAAAGGAGACAAAGGAGGCAAGCACAGCTGGATAGTAGAGCACGTGCGGGGGATGGAACACCGGCCAATACAACGCTGACAACTGGAACTGAGTCACCGAACAGAGGGATGGCTCAGAAGACACTCAATTGGAGAGACAAGAGACTAAGTATATGAAAAGGCAGAAAGCAGCCCATCGTCCGGCAAACAAGGCGTTGTCGGGGGCTGGAAGGCCAACTGCCCAGAGGACTAACCCTACATGGTGGTGGTGGCACAGACGATATCTGGCCCCGCTGTTTACTTTAAAGCAGCTTGAGCTCTTCAGGGAGGTCATCTGAAGACGGCTTGAATAAGTGTCCTCAGATCAATGGCCAAAATTCGAAAATTTCTTCTGTAGGGGAGCGGTCTTCGTATTTGTCGCCCCTGATGTTATGCTTAGTAGTGGATGAACTGCTTTATCTTCTCACAAGTCAGGGCTACCCCGTCATAGGCTAAACGGAAGACTGGATGCGCTCTTCGAAGTAATACAGCACTTAAATTGAGAGGACAACAACCGTAAATTAATGGACCAGCTAAATATCTAGGGTTTATCCTAGATAAGAAGCTATTATGGAACGAACACCTTTAAAACAAGTGAAAAAAGCTAGTAGCCATAGCCTCATATTATTATGAGGTTTCCAAAATAGCATGGAGTTTTCTAAAGGTTCGGTTTAGGGACCTATTCATATGTTCACGTAGATTTGTGAGATAAAAATCTCATTGCATTAACTGAGGCCTGCAGTATTAGGAGTGTGGGTCTGTGCAAATTTTGTTCGGTGAAGACACGGATGTGCACAGTTCGGCACTTATAAAATGGCTCAAAATAGATTTTAGCGCTAAAATTTGGATTTTCGTAAAGCAGAGAAAATATTGACCTAAAATTAGAGATATATTATATTGTCATATTCACCAACAGAACTGAGGATACTGGCCAAGGATACCATTAAAGTAGAGACAAGTCTCATCTTGTCTAATGAGACGAGAAATTGATTAACATATTAATGAATAATACGAAAAAAGAAAGTAATGAATATTCTGGAGCCTAATTGTATTATATAATCTGTAACACAATCGTTATCTCTTACACTGAAGCCACGAATTTTATTTTTTTGAGATATTTACATTTGATAAGAATCAGTTTCAACAAACAAAATTTGGTTTCACATTTATTTAAACCTGAAGTCACCACTCATGCAATCATTTACGATGATTGATGATGTTAATTTAATTATTTATAACCATTGAATAATAAGTGTCAAAATAGCAAACTGAAATTTAGATTTTTCAAATGAACATGTTCGCTACCATGGAAAACGGTATGACGTCATCCATCTTCAAAGCCGAAGAAAATTAATTGTGAATTCAAGAAAAACGTTACAGAGAATTAATTATCAACGGGTTTTGGCCAAAAGGGTTTATTTCTGTTGAGTATCGGTATGCCTTGATGGGTCAAAGTCATTACGGGTAATTTGCCAAAAGTACTTACAATTATGACAACTGATTTCTCTTGCGAAATGTTTTAATTTAAACGTTGTTTTATAATTGCTTATATCAAATTTATAACTATAAGATACAACTTGTTACACAGTGGGGCGAAACGAAAAAACAATGTTCCAGATAACCTGTAGGTCACAATTCTTAATCGATTTCTAATTTTTTTTAAATTCAATACTAAATTCTCAAAAAATCTGTAGAGGCTGATTTTTGAATTTTTTTTTGTTCGAATTCTTAGGGAGCTGCAAATAGCGAAAAAAATTGGTTGATATGTCAAGTTATTTGCTGTAAGCAAATATTTGCAGCACATTGCCAGAATGATGGATTATGTTTTTGTAAAGTATATTTATACGTCGAAATCGCTCTTTTAGAGCAATGAGATGAAATATGATCATGATAATCTGTTATCCAATATAAATTTTACAATTTTCAACAATTATTATAAAGAAATGCATGATTTGAAGAATTTTAGGCAGAAACGAATCGAATTTTCTTCTCACTGTCGTCGAATCTCATTTTTTGTGATGCGCATTAATGTATTCTTGTCATCTGATATACATAATTTAGTAAATTTATAAACAATTCTCATAAAGAAATACGTGATTTGAAGAGTTAGAAAATATATGATATTTTGAGTCGAAAAGTATCAATGAGTATCACTGGCAATGAGACTCAAAGACAATCGAAAGAAAATTCAGTTCATCCCTGCCTAAAACTGTTTAGATCATACATTAATTTAAAATAATTGTTAATAAATTAAAAAAATTATACTGGATAGTACATTTTCATAATTACATTTCCCCTTAATACTCTAGACGAGCAAAATAACTTAATATAGTAATACATTTTTTTATTCCACCGACTCTACATTACAAAAGTCTACACTATTTTTGCTGTTTGCAGCTCTATACTTTGTATTATAGATTTTAGAAAAATTCATTTGTCAATAACTATTCACAATTACTTAGTTTAAAGACTTACAATAAAATAAGTTTAATTTTAGTTCTGGCAAGTTATACCAGAAAAATTGGTCCTCCAGGTTCAATTTTAAGGACCA
Source organism: Druon quercuslanigerum (assembly GCA_010014905.2). Classification (NCBI taxonomy): domain Eukaryota; kingdom Metazoa; phylum Arthropoda; class Insecta; order Hymenoptera; family Cynipidae; genus Druon; species Druon quercuslanigerum. The sequence goes on from JAAAKG020069100.1 coordinate 14,478, forward strand.
AGCTCTTTCAACCGGGATTGTTTTCCGAGCGATCATTAACTTTCTCTCAATTTTCTGTCGAAGGAAAAAATGGTATATCATGAAAAAGGCTGGGAGATTCAGGGCTACACTGCACCTGTGGATTGTGCAGACCTTTGTCATAATGGAAGTCATAATAAAGAATTTTAGTAAGCAATCTTGCAAAATCTACAAAATAGTTTTAGGTGCATATCAGAATAATATGATAAATAACAATATAACTTAGTAAATAGGGAGAAGATTAGTTTCAAAATGTTTTATATAATCCTTATAAATTGTTAATACTTCAAAAAATTGTTACGATTTTATATAAAATTGAAAAAAACTACTTCAGTATGTCTCGAAAATAACCTAACCTCAAATTTCCTTTATGCGTACTTAAAACAAGGAAAACCCTAAGTAATTTTATACATTTTCTGCTGATTATATTCCTCTGCAAAAGCATGCAATGTGTCGTGAAAGTCATGGCAACACCAATCATTTTTTAACTGTATTTGAACACTTTTTTCAAGAGCATTCACATCAGCTGTCAAAATTTTGTAAACAAACCATACAGCTGAATATATCCGAGATCTCCGATTCCACCTCTGAAAACCGAAGTATGAGTCGTTTCTTCTGATATATCAGAAAATAATAATTTAGTATCATTAAAAGTAGAGGACACTATGGAAGGGTTCGAAGTACGAGGTCTGTTCAAAAAATACGCGGATTGAGGTCATAAAAAAAAGTTATTTATTTGGAAGTTACGCGTCTGCGTCTCCTTCAAAATACTCTCCTCCCCAACGCACACACTTATCCCAACGGTGTTTACACTTGTTGAAACAGTCCTGGTAATGCTTCTTTTGTGATGGCTTTCAGCTCCTTCGTCGCATTTGCCTTAATCTCCGAAATCGTCTCAAATCTTCTTCCTTTTAAGTTTTGTGAAGAAGGAGAAGTCACATGGAGCAAGGTCAGGTGATTATGGGGGGTGGGGAAGAACAGTAATCGAGTTTTTGGCCAAAAACTCATGAGTTCTGAGTGCTGAGTGAGCTGGAGCGTTGTCGTTATGGAACATCAGTTGTCACTTCTCCACATTTATGGCCTTTTGCGTCGGGTGGCGTCCCTCAGACGTTTGAGTACTTCAATGTAAGTAATCTGGTTGACTGTGGAGCCTTAGAAGAGGTACTTGTGGTGAACAACACCCTTAGAATAAAAAAAAAACTGTCAGCATAACCTTGACATTCGACCGAACTTGGCGAGCTTTTTTGGGTCTTGGGGACGTTTGACCCACCGATTGGGATGATTGGACCTTCGTTTCAATGTCATAACCATAAACCCATGATTCATCACCGGTTATAATTCGAGACAAAAAGTTCTCATCTTCATCTGAACGATCAAGCAGTTCCTGACAAACAATTTTTCTGTCAAAATCTCGTGACAAGATCTAACTGATATCCTACACTCTTCGGCAAGCTCTTTAATGATCAGACATCGATTTTCGCGCACCAGGGTGTTGATTTTGTCAACGTGTGGGTCGTCAGTTGACGTTGAAGGACGCCCAGGACGCTTATCATCGGCAATCGACTGTCGGCCACCCTTGAAACGTTCATGCCACTTAAAACATGCAGTGCGCTTCATGTCAACATCACCGTAGGCCGTGTTGAGCATAGCAAATGTTTCAGTTGCAGATTTTCCGAGTTTCACATAAAATTTCACAGAAATTCGTTGCTCTTTCAGGCTGTCCATTTTACAATCCGACAAACAAAAAAAAACACTCTTTACTTAAAACCGTGTAGCTTATCAACAAATGAAGATATCTGCGACTGGAATACTGCGTTTTAAACAGCTGATCTGTATGAACTTAGCGACACCAAGCGGATTATCCTGATACCAACTCGAGCCGCGAAATTCAAACAGTCCGCGTATTTTTTGAACAGACCTCATACTGTTTGGAAAGAGTGCTGACTTTTGTACGTTACAGAAACCCACCAAATTATTCAGAAAATTTTGAGTTTTCACACCAAATTCGTCTATAAACATTAGTTTCCGGAGCCCACCACGAGGAAGTTGCAGTACGTTTTTGAACTCCATTTGGGGTGCCTAATTAAGGTGAGTCCCCTTGCCGCTCACCATTTGGGGTTCTTAATATAGGTGAGTCCCCTTGCCTCTCACCAGTTGGGGTGCTTAATTTAGGTGAGTCCCCTTGCCTCTCACTAGTTGGGGTGCTTAATTAAGGTGAGTCCCCGTGCCTCTCACCTGTAGGAGTTGCTTATTCCTTTAATCATTATCGCTGTCACTTTTAATCACTGGAATATAGTTTCTCTTCTTGAACACATCACTGAGTATTTCTGCAGGTTTAAAAATTTTGGACAAATACCTAGCACGTGATAAATAATAAACAACTGCCGCAATGTGTGAACAACAACCAACAGTGGCTTGTACCTTAAAAAGCATCTATAAGCCGTGCGAGAAATGTGACGAGATTGAACAACTGCCGCAATGTGTGAACAACAACCAACAGTGGCTTGTACCTTAAAAAGCATCTATAAGCCGTGCGAGAAATGTGACGAGATTGAACTTTTAATTTGAGCCCATTTGACACATCTTTCACATACTCAATTCTTAATTTACCATCTGCATCGACCATTTCTGCCAAATATCAGACAGCTTGAGCAAGTTGGTATGTTTCAGTGAACAAGATTTTTAAATCTTTTTCAGTCATTTCCGGAAAAGCTAAAATGTCATCTGATGTGACACTTTTGAAAGGAAGTTTCCGACGGAGGCGTCCTTTTTCTTCTACCTCAGTAGCCAAAGTATTCTGCACATTTATTTGACTATGCATTCTTTGCAAAATATCATTAAAAGTGTCTACATCAGATTGAAGTCTTTTCCCAAAAGTGTTATTGAGAAACGATGCGATTCTGAAGTATGATCCAA
>JAAAKG020069111.1:0-17410 GCA_010014905.2 Druon quercuslanigerum
CCCAAGTGGGGAACCTCACATGACGACTTTGTGAGGATCTTCACTTGGGGTGATTGTTAGAGAGATTGATCAGCAACGTGGGTGGGAGCAGTGTTGCGGAATGAACGTATTATTTAAATAAATCAATCTAAAAATCCTATTACCCCTTCCTCACACTACTTCCTTCCCCACCGAGTAAGTCACGCCTACCACATAAGGCAAACGGCCTAATGGTGTAATAATAAATAATAAAATAGGAGGTGAATATGCAGAGCAGTTGTTAGTGTGTAGAGGTAAACTTCTTCTACCAGAAGTTCTTGATACCGTCAGTTTTTGCAGCGTAAAAATTCTTCGTACCCGCAAGTGCTTTTTTCACCTCTTCGGCAGTGATTGATGGACATTTCTCCTCAGATATTATAAGGTTGTCGCGAAAGTCGATGAAGCGAATAATATTATCAGTATCTTTTTTCATCTCTAGTGTTTTCGGGGTCTTGTATATACCTCCCTCCAAAACGTCTCTATCTCGTAGCCTTGGGTAGCTTTTTCACAGAAACCGTGATCAGCAAAAAACTGTTGATGCTTCCTGAACCATCTCTCCTTCTTTTCTATTCTCCTTCTTGCGTCAGATAACACCCGTATTTCGTCAACAATATGCTGTTTCATTGTTAGCAGCTTCGACTTGTTCAGTGTGTGATTGAAGATCGCCAGTCCTTGGGCGAAATTACAAAACCTTTTCGTGAACGGTTATTGAGATGTTATATAATCAATCAGATAATGAACACGGTACGAATTCTCTCCTTTCTATCCAATCTTCTTGTTTAGCTGATGCAAGCATCTTTTGGTCTTTTGATCCATCGTAGGTTTTAGCCTTCGATTTATAACAGCCAAAGGTCGCAAAGGGACACTTCGCGCGCGAGCCGCTATTCCAAAATTCATTGCTTCGATATTATTTGAGTATCCGCTCCCAAACTTTTACCAGATCAAGAAAAATGTTTAGTCTACTCTTTAAAATAAAAAAATTAATAGAAAACAGCTCCAAACTGAAAAAGCTATTGTTTTTTATAAATACTTGATATATATTATAAAATAAATAATTAAAGTAGATTTTGGTATACTTTATTCGAAAGTAGAGGAAAAGCCCCACATTTTATCTTCCGTATGAATTTAACTATAGTGTGAGTTTCCTAAATAATTTAAGTTCTTAAGCTAACGTAAGCTTTTATGCTCTAACTAGCTTTCCTTAACCTTAGAAAAGCTTATCTTGACTTATTCAAGCTAAAAAGAACAGTTTATCTTTTTCAGTTACGTGGCGTATTTCTCATTTAATTAGTCATTTTTACGAGGAATGGAATATAGGTTATAATAATTGACTAGTTCAAATAGAATCACTACTCTTATTAAAGTATTTTCTTGCCGAAAAAGACCCGAAACCCTATAATTTTTTAAACATGATTATATAAGTTGAGGTTCTTTCTTAATTGTACACCAAATGGTAATGTGGTTAGAAAAGGTTAGAAACATCTGAAAGCTTGTTGTCTCCTTTTTTACTAATTCTAACTTTGATTAGTTTTATTCTTTATTCAGGCCATTTGTAACTTTACTCTCTCTCACCCCTTTCTCTTCATTTTCAATGTTTCGCATTCATAAATCGAACCTAAATCGTGTTTTGTTGAGAAAACAAAAAAGTCTTGTTGACATTTGTGATATCGAATTTGTGTAACCAAAACATTGTTTTGACAGAAAAAAAATGTAATTGCATAAATACCTATAAAAGTTTTTGTTTGTCCCACTAAAACAGTTTTCTCAGTTTAAAAATTGAAATATACGTATTTTTCAAAATTAAATTAAAAACAATGAAAGATTCAAAAATATTTTTTTAAGCATTATTCGTTTTCCATAATTTTTGTTTGCTATGGTACTTTTGTTGTTCCATACTGTACGCCTCATTAAAAAGAATGTCGCTATAGTCGTAATACCTATGGAAACTGAAAGAGAAGGTTCTGACACGTAACGTGGTGTTGCTTGGCAGCTCCTACCTACAAAGTGGAAAGACCTGAAGAGGATGGCGAAAGGGATCATCAAAGTATGCCTAACGTGGGTGCTGCTTCCTGGGCATGAGGGAGTCAACGTCCCTTATCAGAGGCCAAAGAACCGGTGACTCAATCTACAATTTTTGTACTCTCCCACTTAGCAGCTAGCTGCTTGGTATTAGGCACGCGAAGTAATATTTTCTTCTTCTTTCACTCGGTAGTAAAATAGTCAATCCTTATTCGATTAAATACAAGTTTGCCCATATGATTCTATCTATTCTATCCACTTTGGAAAAATATTGTTTTATTATTTCTGAAGAAATTTAGAGTTTAGAATTCTTAGAAATTTTTCACATTTTTTGAAATTTGGTTACATTTAAAAACAAATGTTCCAAATTTAATGGCAATGATACTATACTCGATCGTCGTATGCTAAATCAATATATTTTTTTTAAATTTCAAATTTTGTATAGAACATATGCTCTTTTAGAAGTTTGAAGCATTCGTAGACGTCTACCAGTATTGGGTAAGTTACATTTTAAAACTAATTCGACATACTTACGTTTCTCATTCAAAAGAAAACGTTATTGTTACTTTAATGAAAAAAGTAACATCAAGTTTCCTGAAAACTACTTGAAATGAAGCCCTTCAAGTTAACTTTTGGAAATTTTAAAATAAATGACCATTCTTAAATTTATAAATGTACACACACACAATCAATATATATATATATATACATCTCATTTACACGATATTTTGGGATGTGAACGACAATATGTTTGGAATATAATAAACAAAAAAGGATTATAATGGTCTCTCCTTTGAATTGTTAAGAATATTTCTCATTAATCTTTCAAAGTAATTTAAGGGCTGAACACCTAATTAATATCTCCAAGGAGTCATCATAAGGCCTGTAGCCACAAAAGTAGTGTCAGAAAAAGTCCTGTTGTAGTGTGAAAATATTTTTGTATGTTTGGAAACAGTTGCAGATATTCAAGGGATCAGAGATTTAAAGATATAATTTTTTGTCATATCTTGACTTAATTCGACATCGGAATTTTAAAAGTAATGTGTTTAAAAATGTGTGCGTGTATATATAGTTATAGAAAAAGGTTTTACAACCGCCGCAGGGTCCAACTGGTAGCAATCGTCATCTGAACGTCTTGAGGACACGAATGGACCCAAGGATGCTGGCTTTCTGCATCCATCTCGCAAGTGCCTTAGCATATTTTTGGCACGTGGGTATGGCTTTACGGTTAGGAGCCAGTGAAATCCTGCGGTTGATCCTTTAAACCTAATATATTCAAATATGGAGTAATAATTAGTCGACATAACTGGATAAAATATTTTAGACTACCTACATACGAAAATTGTTATTTTCAAGAATGTTGGAAGTTTTTAATCTTTTGTTTACAATATATTTTTTTTAATATTAGAAATATATCATCATAATAACTACTATAGTTTTTCATTCTAATAAGAGGGATCGATTCATGTATTTAAGAACATTATATGATTAACTAAATTTTTCCAACGTTTTTAAGAGAAAAAATCTTCTTCTTTATTTATAATTTGTTTCGTAAGGGTTTGCATGACTTCCATTTCTGACAATACTTTAACCTACGTATTTTATAAAATCTTATCCTTATTATGTATAGTTATTTACAACCATTTATAGAAAATCTCACATTTAGATCCTTACTTATATTTTTATGAATGCGAAATTTGGGACGTGTTAGCGAACGAGCGAGAGTGCAATCGAGAGAGAAAGACAAATAGAGAGAGAGAGAGAGAGAGAGAGAGAAACAACCCCGTGCTAATCCACTTAGGCTATTACATAAATATTGCATTGTATCTTAACGCTTATAATTTAAGCGTCTTTCGTTTCTCTTTTCTTTCACTTCTCTTGCACCTCCATTTTGCTATTTTCCAAACGCCTTCTTTTATTCTTTCTCATTCGCTCGTCTAGCCCCTTCCAACTCCTTCATCCACTCTTCCCCTAATCTGTCCTCCCCTAGAATCTTTACCACATAATCTTGCTAGCTTCCTTTATCTTCATTTCCTCTCCCACACTCTTCCCATACATGATCTTTTTTATTATCTTACAACATTTATTATATTTTGATTCCTCAGTCATTCCCCATCTGTCTCTTAATTGTTTTTCCCGCTCCCTTTTTTCCAATTCTTTATAGTTTATTCTAGTCCCGTCCTCTAAATCTCTAGTATTCAAGAACTCCCTCCTTTCTCTTCCTATCTCGTTAATTCTATCGCCCTCCCATCCCTGTATTCTACCTTTATCAAACACTTTCTCGCTACCTACGATCCTTTTTTCTCCCTCAGCTTCGTTTTACATTTCCATGCCCTCTTTTCTGTTCTAGTACTTAAATTATCCCTTTGCGCTTCTTCTCTCTTACCACGTATTCCGACGTCCTCCAGCCTACCCCTCGTGCCACCTTATATACCTTTCTTATAAACTCTCAATATCAGTCGTTTCTTTTTATCCCCGTATCTCGGCTCCATAACCTAATACCGTCCATACCAGCGTATCAAATAACCACATTCTCCTTCTCCACTTTTTAAACCTTTTTCATATTTTCAATTTTTTCTCTCTTATATAAGCTCTATGATCTCCATTTATTTGCAAGGTAGCCCCCAAATATTTAAACTCTTCTACTTCTTCTGTATTTATTCCCTTCCATCTCCCCGTCTATTCTTTCTTTTTTCCCTCCTTCTATAAATCTCATTATCTTTCTCTTCTAACACTGTAAGAAAAGTGATTGAAAATTGCAAGTTGGTTTCTAAACGTTTTACTATGATTCACAAGTTAATTCTACAAGGTTATTGTGAACTTGCAGCGACTAGCAGTGCACTTTTAACAGTATTTGTATCAATTTGACCGTAAAAGTATAATATTACCACAGGAATCAGTCGACATAAAAATACCAGTGATTAACGTGGTAAATTTCAACTATATTATATTCGATATGATCATGCACTTTTACCAGGTTTCTTTAAAATCACAAAATGTACTGTAACCTAATTCACATGGAAAGTTTAAAAAAGCAGAAAGATGGAAATTTTAACAGAATCTTATAATTCTACTATACAGGAAAAGAATTGGGCGAGAGGGTGGCACGCGACAACACAACGACGCGTGAGCGTGTTTTATGTATAGAAAGTAATATATTTTAAATAATTTATCCATTTTGTCCATGCATGAAATTCAGATAAGTTTACATTGCCGTATGTGTACATGTTTTGATACGCGGTTTTATAGCCATCAGCCTTATAATTTTATTTCCTTCTACGCACGTAGGTTAATGCTGATATTTGGTATATAAGGTGAGTAGAAAAAGTTCCTCCTTCAGTGTGGTATTTGTGTATAAACAGAGAAAAACGTCATTTAGACTAGCTGACAGTATAATATTTATAAATGGACTTCTTCAATTAAACAGTTATAATCTTATGTTAATTTTGAGGTAATGCGTCTATTTTTCTTAAGATGGCCTCTGCCAGTTTACACTGACAATTGAATTTTACAAGACAAATGTAAAATTACAATGTTTGAATGAGACGTTACGGGAATTTTCCTGTCTGCATTTGATTTAAAATCAGACCATTAAATTACCTCATCATCTACTATCACGTAATCAATTACCGTTCCCCTTTCTCGTCCTGAGCGTGTATGTTATCCTTCCTCATATCCCTCTATATTTTCATTTAAGAATAACTATCCCAACCCCTTAAAGCTTTTCAACAACTTCTTTTGCTCTCCATTCAGTATCTCGTCTTTGGATTTTTTGCCTCGCTCTCCATCCTCTTCCCTTCCTTCGATATATCCCCTTCTCGCATTCAAATCTCCTCCTTTTATCAGACAAATCTCTAATTTATTACACAGCACCACAAAAAATGTGGTCTGTCCCAGAAGTGAGACCAATGTACCCTTATGTTTTTGGAGTCGCTGAAACCAGTTCTCTCACCTCCTCTCGACGCCTCTCAGCAAACACAGCAATAAAGTCCTATCTCAACGAAAATTCAAAACGATACTACCTCGGTGGTGAAAAAAGAAAGTACTATAGTACTATATAAAGTACTATATAAAAAAGTACTACAGAAAGTAAAGTATTTCTCCTGCAAATGACCATTCACATAAGCCCCCACTGTCTTCCACCTCTCTTCTCCCATAATTACCTCTTCTAGTATTAATCCTTGTTTTTTTATGTCTTTTTTATCCTTCTTTGTTGTATATTTGTTGCTTAATCCCATCATTATTCCTCCCATTACTCTGCCTTCTTTATTCTTCCTCTTTGCATTTTTAACCTGCCATTTGTAACTTCTTGTTAATCGTCCCCTTACTCTTTCCCATCCCTTTTCATGTAGACACGTCTCCATCCTTACTAATAAATTCCATAGTGTCAAATTTTTCGTAAGCTCCCTACCCTTTATTTCTAAGCCTACTATTTTTTCTTTGTATTATTTCATATTTTAATATCAACCTTCCTTTCTCTCCTAACTTCCCGATACCTTATTATTTACTAACTCTTCCCTGTCCTCGTTCCAGTCCCACCATACACCTTCTATATATATTCTCTTATACTTGACCTATGTGCATTTTCCTTTCTACTCATATCAAATCAGCCTCTATTTTCTCCGAGGTTTCTTATAACACCCTCTTCTGTGTCATTACTTGCTCTTATGTCCGCATTTCTTTAGTTTCACTAGTACCATTTTCTCGCCTCTTAGTTCTTACCTTCCTAAACTTCGTAATTCTTCTATCTCTACTTTAGAATCAATCCTTTTTAGTACTTCTTCCACTTTCTCCTTTAGCTCCTTCATCTCTAATCTTATACCCTTTATCACTATGTTTCTTTTTCTTTGTCCTCTCTTTTTCATCTTTATCCTCTGAATGTAGATCAGTGAACTGTCACTGATTGAAAGTCACATTTTCTTATTGAAATAACTGGAAATGGGTCACTGACAATCAGTGAAAAGTTACTTATTCATTCAGTGAAATTACCACTTTTGAAAGTTGGTAGCAATGCACCATGTCAATTGAGAAGTCATAATATAAGAATATTTTAGTAGGCTTAATCAAAGAACCACAGTAAACACTTAAAACCCCTAAATGTGATCAAATATTACGAAAGATGAAAAGTTCCGATGCTTTTAAATCACAAATAACTTTAAAATAACAAATAACAACAAATTAGACTGCCAAGTACACACCCGTTGAGTAAGTACTTTTTATTCTAGTTAGATTATATTTTTCTCGTAGTTAATTCAACTGACTGGCAACCCGAAAATAAAATAAAAATATTTTAATAAGAAATTTCTTTTGCTACTTCATTAAAAGAGGAACAACGCCTAATTTTAAAACTTAGAGGTTATGTTTCACATGATTTTCTTTGGTGTTACTGAACTGATTAGTGAATAAGTCCGAAATCACTGATTAATCAGCGAAATACCCAACCGATATTTCAATAAGTGAACTTTTCACTGATTCATATTTAAAGAGTATACTTTGTTCTGTTTTTCTCAGCCTTTCTTTTTCCTTACTCCCACTCTCTCCATATCCAACTTCCCGGTTTGAGCTTTCTATTTTTTTATCCTACCTTTCAACTCCTCTATCGTTTTATTGGGTATCTTCCTGGTTTTCTAGTCTTTGTTCTAACCTCTGCATTCTTTTCTCTAACTTTTTCCTGGATTTTTATCAGTTCCTCATTTCTTTTTTCCTCTTCCGTCGCATCTTTAGCAGCTTTCTTTCCTCCTCACCCTTCTCTACAACAATATGTTTTTTTTTTCGGCAGCGACCTGAACATTTTTTGATTTTTCAAGCTTTGCCTATATTTTCCTGGTCCAATTCAAACGATCCCGCCTTCTATTGTTCTCTGTCTCTGTCTATTGTCACGTCTACATGCCTTGCCTTTCTACCCCTTTACCTTGCCCTGCTACTACTAAAGTGGTCCTACCACCCTGTCACACACCTGAAACCAAACTATAACCTCAACTTCCCCACAAATCTGGCTTGATCACCAGAAATATCCTGACCCACTTGTCAATCTAACAAGCTCTTAGTCAATCTCTTACAAACACCCCTTTTACACACTTTCACAATCTACTCACCCCAAATTTCAACACAAATATCAGAAAATTTAGCATCAAACATTCATTGCTACCTCACACTTTCATGCCGGAAACGGAAGTTCAAATCTTTCTTAATTCTAGGAAAATAGGATTATTGTTAGTACTGTATTTATTTGTTATGAATGAAAATTTGGAAATATTAAGGGTAAAATAGTTTTAGCTTGAATTAAGGAAAATAGGTAAAACTGTCTAAAAACTATGATTTCTCTAACCAAAAATAGTTCTAAAGAAAAATACCTCACTCATACACACTTGCAACGAATTTTTTAATGTAACAATTTTTGGCAACAAATAATAGCATGGAATTAGAAATTTCATCAATAATAATTTTCATTCAAGTTATATATTTTTTAATGTCCAAACTCTTTTTATCCTATTGACTGCTTTTTTAAGCAGTTGAATGTTTCTGATTTGAATACTTTCATTCCAAGAGAAAAACGTTTATGTGAAAATTGTTATAAAGAAGCAAAATTTATGATATTAGAATCCTTGCGAAACAATTCAATATTTTTCAGAATAACTAAAGCAGGGCAAATTTCTGCGAATTAATTGGGAAAAAGTTCGTTCAAGATATACTGCAAGTCACATTATGGCAACTCACATTGCGGCAAATCACATAGCGGTAACTCTCATTCGTAAAAAATGTATAGCCCACAAAAAGTTAACAAATATAGGGGAGGACTCAAGTTATTTGCTTGGCTAATCACAGCGGTGTCTCCCCCCTCCCTTCCAGGACACTATAAATGGATAGGGGATAAAATACATTATTTTTGTGAAAAGAGTGTCTTTCCGTCCTTTTACGAATTTTTTCTAACCTTCACATTTTTCTGAATCAGAGATGCCACGATGTAACTTACAGCGAATGTGAATCGCCGCTTATGAGATTGGAAGATCTTTATATCTTGACCGATGTTAAGTATGTATTTTAATTAGACCATAATTCAATATTGATATCTTTATGTTAGTTAACGTGCTCGAGCATGTAAATTTAAAAAAAACTCTAATATTTTGTGAACTATGAATTTTTAGATTAAAAAATGTGAATTTGGATTTCATTCTAGAGTTTTTGAAATGACCTCTAAATCTCTGAATTTACAAGAAATAATTGAGGTTTTTCCCACGTCATTTTCAACCCAGTTTCGCATCCTTAAGGAAAAAATCTCTTTCCTACTCCTAAATGAGCAGCCCTATTAGGCTCAACTTTTCCCGGGTGCGTTCCAATTTAGTGCTCCTATGTTAAGCCAAGCTTTAATGCCCATTAGGGAAACAGCTCCAAATTAGGTCTGACCATTAACAGGAACTGATAGCATCAAAATCAAGCATGCCAAGTAATCTTTGCCCTTTACAGCTCATTAAAAACTACCTTGCCCTTTCTTTTTTTTTATCAATATTCGATTATAAAACTCTACATCTAATATTTTCAAAATAGCTTAAATAATAGAACAATTGTGATATATAAATGGTTGGAGAGTTGAAAAAGATTGATCAGAACGTGATTTGTATTTGGGAACCATTTATGAGTGATTATTGGACGAAAACTGCATTAAAAAAGTAGTAGGTAAAGGTTAAAAGGTAAAGTATTGCAAAACGAAGGGGAGATTGTGGAGTAGATAAACTAACTCGATATTGGCGGAAGGGCGGGAAGCTGTTAGTATATACTTAACCCACTCTTGCACTCGACGAAGTCCTTGTTCTCTAGTGGAAACATATTACCTTCTTCACCAAGCCACCCTGACTTCTCTAGGGTCTCCACCATCTTTCGCTCCCTTACCTAGACAGTGTCTCTGCTTCAGAGACGTTGGTAACGTAGCTACAAGCGGAGGGTATCAAGTGCTAGTGTAAAACTAAAAGCTTTTTCCAGTCCCACGGTTTATCTGCATCGTCGGTTATATTGATTCCATAGTTGCCTGCTAGATGGCACCAGCTCGATAGATATTTCTCATGCAATAGGTTCAGTTTTTCAATTGAATATCAGAATATCTGTGATGTAAGTGACATACATGGGTCCATTACATGGGAGACTTACAGTTAACATTTTTTTTCTACAAAATATTTTTTTGCGTTGTTTGTTCTAAAAAAATAGACAATTTTTTTTATTTCAATTTGATACTCGAAAATCTCGAGGTATGACTTTTCGAAATTTTTTAAAAACAAAAATTTCAGACCATTTTTTATTTTTATTACTATCAAATCAGAATAAAAGAACATTGAAAATAAAAAATAAAATTATATTACCAACGGTTCGATCATAAATAAATCCGAAATAAAGAAAAAACAAAATAAACCAATAAAAAAAAGAAAAACAAGATTTATGGAACCTCAACGTTAAATGTAATTAATCATATTAATATAACTTTTGTTTAATTTATCCAAATCGGGTTTTATATTAATAGATAACTTTTCTTGATTTTTAATACAAAGCATTTCCATGAATTCTCTCTTTTTCTCATTACCTTCACGTAATTCATCTTACAGATCCTGGAAGTGATCTTGTAAACCATTTTAAACTTTTTTTAACATAAGTTTAATAGTTTTATAAATTTTATCAAAAACTGGAATTATAATAGTATTAAATGGACTATATTCCTTTAACTCTTTCTGATTATTTGCGGGCAAAATATTACTCTGTTTTTGGTTTGTTGAATTCTAATTGCAATATGTTTCTCAATTAACTTTTGCGGGTAATAATTTATAAAAAGGATGCTCTTAACAATATTTAAATTTCTTGTGTCAAATGGAAATTTTGGCAAACATAGAACTCTGTCAACTAAATATTGCTACTATAATAACACGCAATTAATTTAAAATGATTGAAAGAAGTGTTCAATAAATAAATAAATATTCGTAAAACATGACCTAATAGTATATTATAAATTTATAAATTATTTTTAACAATTTTATTGTTATAAACAATGGTAGGTAATTTTTGAGTGGTTTTGGATATTTAATAAGCAGTTTCCATTTTTTATCCAATTTAAACTAACATAAAAACATATGAAGACAAAATGGAATATATTTTATGTTGTTAGAAACAAATTTTATAAACAAATGCGCAGTTTAAACCATTTTTAAGCGTCAGAGTTACTTTTTGTTTAAAGTTCTTTCTTTGACTTAAGAGTGATGTTGTAATAAACTATACGCAATTTCATGACAATTTTGTCATGTATATAAGCAAACTTTATAAACAAATGCACAGTTTGAGCAATTTTTAAAAGTGACAGTTACTTTTTTTCAAACGTACTTTGTTAGTCTTTCTACTGATACTGTTCTCACTTATATTGTTATAAAATTATCAAATTAATTGAATTGTTATCAAATTCTTAACAAATTTTATAAATAAATTCGCAGTCTGAGCATTTTTTTAGTGTTTGAATTACTTTTTTTAACGTGTTTTGTTGGGCTTACCAATATTACCTTAATACAGTTTGATGTTATTATAGGATAAATATGACTGCTGTATCACTAGCTATGACTGGATCAGATGAGATAATAAATTTTTAATTTTTAATAAATTTTTTTAATTTTCTGGTATGGAATCCTCTGATGCGACGAACATCTTTATTCTGTGATTCTTCAGCTTCTTCCGGTAGCTGACCCATAAGAAGAAGGGCTGATTGAATGATGTCCGCACCATGCAACAGGATCTTATATACTGACAAAGGCATTTAAAAACATTTGTAATATTTAACACACAGTTTGGAAGTCTTTAAACAATACAAGTATGTAAAATCATTAGATGTGCCAGTGCTTTGCTTCGGACGATCAACAACAATTAACCCCACTTTTTCTCTAAACTTTTATTGAATAGTCTTCTTTCTTTAAACCATCAGCTTTCTTCTTTATCCTACTTAGTCGTCTAGATTTTCTTGACATCTTTGCGATACGCTATGTGCAGAAGAAACTCCATAAAGTGTATACGCGCGTGGAGTGGAGAAATTTCAAATTCGTAATTTTCTGGCTGCACAGGTATTTTCTGAACATGTTTTAAATATTTCATTTCTGAAGGATTTGATTTACATATGAAGCAGGATGCAGCTGATGGTGTTTCAGAAACTGCCTGCCATACTTTTCCATCAACGATTCTGAAAACCATTTTATGATGTACAAAAAATGTAAAATTATTGATTTTGATAGTTGTTGGTAACAGTGCAGCAATTTCTTTTTGTATTGAATTGACTTCTACTAGCTTTATCGACTGTTTCCTTTGTGTATTCGAACATTAACGGACGAAAATACCTGACACAACCTGGCCGAGGATTGTTCCAAAGTACCGAAGACTCGATAAAAAATGTTTCAGCTGATTCGAGCGATACCATAAATTTGCTTTGAATCGTATATGCCGTCTTCATAGAATTTTTGTTTATATTGACTTTGACTAGAGGCTCCATCACAATCCCATTTACTTATTATCTTTAAATTAACTACATTTTTCTAGGGGTTATAATAGAATTAGTCAGACATAATTTCAGGAATTTTAAGCAAACGTGATGATCTATGATTCAACAAAGCTTGTAAATCAATCTTAACCCGTTCTTCCTAAATATGTGTAGCTGATTCTGGAGGCCAGCATTCTTGTCTTTCTGTAGAGAGTTCTTTGTACGGTATCAATATGTCCGTATTCTTTGTCTTTATTTGCAGACGAATACACTCATATTGATATTCCCGAATGGACGCAATCTTCCACTTCTTAGTCCAAATCGAACAATCTTAAAAATCACTCTTCGAAAGTCTTCCACATTTTTGGTGCTCAAAATTTACCGCACAGAGGAAAAGCAACCAATTTTGATCTTTGCTTTCATACACCTATTCTTTATAAAAAGAGGCGCTTCTGTTTCCTTAAAAACGGGAATGACGAGTCGAAGAAGCTTTTCTTCAACTAATTCAACCTCATAGAACTTTATTTTAAATTTATTTTAAATTTAAATAACATTTTTTCAAATTAATCATAGCTATCTTTCATAACTTAAAATGCGATGGCAGTGTAACGCAGATGTTAAATCTTCAACAGAGATGTGTAATATAAAGTTGCGGATATGGGTTTATTCGTCTTCAAATGCGTTCATATGTGCCATAATTTTTTTTGAAAATCTTGATAATTGCCCAAGATATAGAGGTAACAAAATTTTACGAATGATGATTAACAAAATAAAAAGTTTGAAATTCGCAATAATAAAGTGACTTTCCTATTGGGTTTCAAATGCATTCATATGGGCCACATTCAAAATGAAAAAAAAAAAACATAATCAACCCCTGCATTTCCACTTGTTGCCGATCCACTACTGGATGATATCTCCAAAAACCCTAAATTGCAGTATAAAAATTTATAATGGTGTCTTTGGATACGACACCAAATGAATTCATATGCGACACTTTAAAAATTAACAAAAATCCTTAATCAATCCCCTCCTTAGGAGTTTGTACCAAGGCAAGGGGCTGATGTGCGCTTGCACTGCCGAGGTGTCAGCCGCAGCATGGGATCAGAAGCCAGCCCCTTCGGGCCTTGATCAGGGAGTGTTTGGTGGTTGCAGAGGTCGGAATCTGCAGTGCCCCGGGTGAATTTCAGTCCGTCTGTGTTTTTCTGAAGCTGGTTAAAAGTAGGCTGGGCTCCAGGGAACTGGGGTAGGATTAGGTCCGAGGGTATACCCGTTCCTAGCTATTTCGGTCCGCCCCAACACGCACGATGCGCTGGCAAGAATAATATATGGAGAACCTTCGAACAACGCAAGTAGATTTAACTAAAGAAGACAATAGCGCAGCAGACAACGCGGAAACTTGCAATATTAATATTCAGACATCCGAACCCGCAGTTGCATCTGGAGTAGATGCTATAAAGAGCACGATGGGCCTCTAGAAGGACATAGAGGCTAAAGAGATTTCTATTAGGGATATCAGAAGTAAGGCGGCCGCAGAGACGGCATCAATGAAAAAAGCTGCTAGAAAGCAGCAGAACAGCAGCATTATTGTCAAGACGGGAATTACAAGCATGGAAAATGTGTTTGAAAAGTTAACGGGTGAGAGACAAGAACGGAATGCCAACATTGATACTCTTGTTGGCCTTCTGACTACGTCTCAACCAAGTCCCGGTAGGAGCATGAGTACGCCCGCTGCAAGCTCAAAAAACAAGCGATTAGCATCAAGCCTGGCAGAAAAACAGGCTAGAAAACAACGCCCCGAAGCTGTGTTAATTAGGCCAGAGGAAGTAAAATCACATGCAGAAGTGCTGGGAGGGCTTAAGTCAAAACTGAAGCCGGAAGAAACTAGCACCTGTATTACGTCGATCTGCCGGACAAGAAATGGAGACGTTCTACTAGAAATAGGAAAAGAGACGAACGACGCCAAAAGCCTTCGGAGAGACTCTACAGAAGCATCTAGGGGACATAGGATCCATGAGAAATCTGTTTCGCACAGTAATAGCGTCTATGGTGACTAAACTGTTAAACATTTTTTTCGGAATTTTTTTCGTAAAAGTTCGAAACGGTTCGTAATTTTCAGTAGCGTTAACGGCATCGTCTGTCAATTACATCTTTCCTAAAAATCCGAAATTTTTCCATAATTTTCAGTAACAGTAACGTAAAACTCCAAGAGTAATCAATTTTTTCGGTTAATAACAATTTTAATACACATAGATTGTTTATGCATTAACATTTTTATTAACCGAAAAAATGTATTAATCTTGGAATTTTACGTTACCGCTACTGAAATCAGCTGCTTTATATAAACAGGTCAAGAAGGGTCTCTGCGTCATTTCCTAGTTTGTATCGTTCTTTATTTTTTCAGACATTTTTGACATCAATATTCACTTCAATTCTCCCGCTCCCAAGTGCGTCCAAATTGCTGAATCGCGAGTCACTAAGGATGAGCTAACCGGGCATTTTGCAGAGACTTTTCGTCAATCACCTACTTTACGCACTAACATCACAAAATACTGTTCCTAACACAAATGGAATTTTCTCTTAAATTTAAGAATCAAATCATTTTCATTTCTTTCCAAAAGAATCTTTTTGCATAAATAATTATGCATTTGCCACAAATGCCATTCGGTTTTGGACCTGAATAATTTCTTTCATATAAAGTAGACATTCTTGTAGTTCGAAAGAAAGCAGCCAAGGGGACCATGAGTTCAATTGAAGACAACGTTCTCTTTAAGTGACTATAATTGAAAGTAGTTTCTATTTTACAAACAGCTCTGGTAAAAAGGATTCACACGTATTAAACCCTATTGCTACACATAAAAAGTCTAACTATTCTTAGATTTTAATTCTTTTACACATTAAACTAAGCCCACGACTTGTTTCGAAGCTATATTTAGGCCCATCTTTTGTAGATTCACTTAAAACAACTAGAACTCGATTTCCATTGAGTCAAACAAAAGTTTAGTTGAAATAAACAAAATTTCGTGGGGAAAAAAACAAAAAAATGGTTGCACAAATAATAGTAAACCTTTTTCGTTGATTCAAGTAAACAGTTTTTTTTAGTTGCGAAAGCCTAACTTTTATACCGCGAAACATTAAATAACTAACAATTATTCGTAAAATGGTGATAATTATTTCTCAAACAATGTATTACAATATAAAAATTCGAAAAATACAAATTCTTAACTCGAACCGTATTGATTTGGAAATGTATAGTAAATTTACAATTATTAATGACAATATTCGATAACTTTGTTATGCCTCTTTAAAGGACCCCGCACAAAATCCATTGAAAAAAGGTCCCGGTGAAATCTTCCCAAACTGAGATATTTTATAGTTTTTGGTCTCCTGATCACGAAAATTATGTTAAAGAGTGAAAAAATGGACAGTTTTTTTAGACAAAGCGGCTCAAATGTCGATTTTCATGCAGCAAAGTGAGGTGCCACTGACACTCAACAAGTGTTTGGGGGAACCCTCATAGGAAATGTCCACTTGGCTGTTCGACTGACATTTTATAGTTTCAGGCCTGCTAATGAATAATGTCGAGGTCCAAAGGTCGGAAAATGAAACGATAGCCGTCAGTGTAGCAACAAAGTTCGTTTTTCCATGGTATTAAAAAAGATAAAATGAGAAGTGGTAACTGTTTGGCGCAACAGTCACAGATCAGGGCCACAAAGCTGTCCGACTGAAACTTTGTAGTTTCGGACCTGCTATCGCAATTATTATGCAAAATAAATGTTGATAACGATAATAATAATAATCAACGTGAAACAAGGTTTAAAAAAGTAAAACGAATAAACAATTCGTTGGCAGAGATTCGTTGGCAGAGATGTTGGCGCCAAAGCTCTGAACATATCTTTGGATATAAAATAATCTTTCTTTTGTTTTTTTCCATAGCTTCAATGCAAAACTTTTCGCAAATATTTCTGTCATTTTCTTGACAGTAATTAATCAATCTTTTATTTGATTGATTACTACTCCTAAGAATTCAAATGAGTTTCTTAATTATTTTGAGCGCTTGAGTACGTTTTATCTTCAGGAATATTTCATAGTTACGCCTTTTTTTAGTTGTTTGGCATCATTTACTGCCATTGAGTTGCTTATTTATTCTACTCTTTGCAACATTCAGGAACGTTTGTTGATTATAACTGATCATTCATATTTGATACTGAGATTTCAGAATTTGAATTCGTAGATTTATTCAGAAATTCTACCAGAATTACGGATTAGAATTCTTAATTTCTCTTAATACAAGGCTAAGTTTTTGTACAATAGAACAATTTCGCAATGGCGTTTAGGAACTGTTTGTCCTGTTATTTTTGCGAAAGGGTTTTTGCTCCGCAACGAATGGCGCGAATAGATAGGGATGAACATGCTGCTGTCCGCGAATTAGCAATTCGTCAATTGAGCGTGATCCTTCTTGCGTGATCTGTAATGGTATACGTGATATATACAGGCTTTCTGTTGAATGCAGAGTCAACGTTTTTGCATCACTGAATATTTATATTGCAGAAGATGTGAGATCTTACCAACATCACTTAGATGATCGAGGCTTTATTTTGTCGCCGTTGTTGCCTGGCTTACGCTTCATTAACAGGCCCTAGATTATAAACGGTCAGCCACTTCATCTTTTTTGCAGGGACTTCGCAGCGTGGCAATGAATTCAACGAGATTTTATGACAAACACAGTTTTACAGATGAAGAATTTCACTCTATTTCCCCTTTTACAAAGGAATAGTTTGTTGAACTGTTAACTGTTTTCGATCCAGACAGGCCCTCTCAACTCTAATGGGCGAATATGAAGATTTATGATTATTATTTTAGGCGTAGTACAAGTTGCGGCCA
>JAAAKG020069122.1:0-34968 GCA_010014905.2 Druon quercuslanigerum
ATCGATCGCTGGACAATACTTATCCGGCGAAATCCGCGCGTGTCCCCTTATTGCATCCGGCCCCTCAATTGTAGATCAAGAATTGCTCAGTTTTTGCCAAATAGTATAATTTAAAATCAACCACGTGTTTAATTTTTGAATCTTTATACTTAAAAATCCTAACATTTTGGACATAATTTTGAAATAGATCTATATGGAGGATTTGAAAGTCTTTGTTAACAAATTTTTTTATGAAGTTTTCAATTCAAAATGTTTAAAATTTAAGAAATTCCAGATGAAAATCATCAATATTACACAAGTTTTAATTGTTAGTTGTCAAAATTAAAAAGTTCTTTAATTTTAAATATTTACTAATCAAATTTCTACACTTTTAATGTGTTGCAATTGAAAATTATTCAATTTTAAAAATTTATAAATGCAAATTCATAAATTTTAGAGCTCAAAAATCCAGTTACAGTTCTAAATTTTCCAAATGGAAGAAATTACGAATGTAAAACATCAAAATTACAGACTTTTTAATCGTTAATCTTAAAATCAATTGGATAGATGTAGAATTCAAAGTTTTACAAAGTTACTATTGAAAACTCTTGAATCTTAAAGATGTATAAATAACAATGCGTAAATTTGGACGATTTTCAACATTTTAGAAATTAGAAGTCAAGTTTCTAATTTTAAATCTTTCAAATTGAAGAAATTTCGAATGTAAATCATAAAAATTACAGCATTGTTTTATTATAAATTTTCAAAATTAGAAACTTTGGAATTTTTATGACATGTTTGTAAAGGGCATGTAATTTTAAACAGTTTTTAAATGGTTTAAATTCGAATATTTAAAATTGAAAATTCTTCAGTTGTCACGATTTGCAATTTAAATATCTTCAATTTTGAAGGCTGGAAATTAAAAACTCAAATTCTAAAGAATTATAAATAAAAATTCTTAATTTTGATGACTCATGATTTTAGAATTAAAAGTCAAGTTGCCAATTTTAAATATTTCAACTGGAACACATTTCTGATGTAAAGCATCAAAATTACAGCATTATTAATTCTAAATTATAAAACATGCATAATTAATATTGTAAATTTTCAATATTAAAACCTCTTCAATTTTATAGATTTACAATTCAAAGTTTTATAATTTTGCAAAGTTACAATAGAAAAATCTTGATTTTTAAACATGTATAAATAAAAAACCATAAATTTTTATGATTTTATAAATCAAAAGTCAAGTTTTGAAATTTTGTCTTTTAAGTTGAAGAATTTTCTAATTTAAACCTCAAAATTACAGAAATTTTTAACTGTAAATTATCAAA
The DNA here is from genome assembly GCA_010014905.2 of Druon quercuslanigerum. NCBI lineage: Eukaryota > Metazoa > Arthropoda > Insecta > Hymenoptera > Cynipidae > Druon > Druon quercuslanigerum. The sequence goes on from JAAAKG020069122.1 coordinate 1,314, forward strand.
ATTAAAAACTCTTTAATTTTAAAGATATGTATTTAAAAACGTGTAATTTTTAAACATTTTTTTAAATAGATACATTTTGACGATATAAATTGGAAAATTCTTCAATTTACATGATATACAATATAAAGTTCTTCAATTTTGAAGGCTTGAAATTCAAAACTCAAATTTTAAAATAGTACAAAGAAGAAACTTCGAATGTAAAGCATCAAAATTAAAGAATTTTTAATTGTAAAACGTAAAACTTGAATTATTTAAAATTGTAAATTATCAAAATAAAATGATTTTCAAATTTAAATATATATGTATTTAAAGGGCATGTAAATTAGGACATTTTTTTAAATAGTTTAATTTTAAATCTTAAAAATTGAAATTTCTTCCCTTGTCATGATATGTAATTGAAAATTCTTCAATTTGGTTGATTTTAGAAATTAAACGTCAAGTTTCCAATTTTAAATATTTCAACTGGAAGACATTTCTAATGTAAAGCATCAAAATTACAGCATTTTTAATTCTAAATTATAAAACGTGCATTATTTTAAATTGTGATAGTAAAATTTAAGACTCTTCAGTTTAAAGATATACCAAAGGCATGCAATTTATAACTTTTTTCCGGAATGGTTCAATTTTAAAGTTTTAAAATTTTTAATTCTTAATATTTGATGATTTAAAATGTAAAACTTTTGAGTTTTAAAAATCTATACAAAAAAGTCTTAAATTTTGGTGATTATGATTATTTTAGAAATTAAAAGTCAAGTTTCCAATTCTAAATCTTTCAAATTGAAGAAATTTCGAATGTAAATCATAACAATTACAGCAGTGTTTTATTATAAATTATCAGAATTAAAAACTTTGGAATTTTTATGACATGTGTTTAAAGGGCATGTAATTTTAAACATTCTTTAATGGTTTAATTTCGAATATTTAAAATTGAAAATTCTTCAATTGTTACGATTTGCAATTTAAAATTATTCAATTTTGCAGGCTAGAAACTGAAAACTCAATTCTAAAGAATTATAAATAACAATTCGTAAATTTTGATCAATTTCATAATTTTAGAATTAAAAGTCAAGTTTCCAATTTTAAATATTTCAACTGTAAGACATTTCTGATGTAAAGCATCAAAATTACAGCATTTTTAATTCTAAATTATAAAACGTGCATAATTTCTTATTGTAAATTTTCAAGATTAAAACCTCTTCAATTTTATAGATTTACAATTCAAAGTTTTATAATTTTGCAAAGTTAAAATAGAAAACTCTTGAATTTTTAAGATGTACAAATAATAAATCATAAATTTTTATGATTTTGGATTCAAAAGTAAAGTTTTGAATTTTTGTCTTTTAAGTTGAAGAATTTTCTAATTTAAGCCTCAAAATTATAGAAATTTTTAACTTTAAATTATTAAAATTAAAAACTTTTTAATTTAGATATAATATAAATCCATTTTGACGATTTAAAATGGAAAATTCTTCAATTTTCACGATATGCAATATAAACTTTTTCAATTTTGAAGGCTTGCAATTGAAAACTCAAATTTAAAAGTAGTACAAAGAATAAACTTCGAATGTAAAGCATCAAAACGTGAAACCTGAATTATTTGAAATTGTAAATTACCAAAATAAAATGTTTTTCAAATTTAAATGTATGTATTTAAAAGACATGTAAATTAGAACATTTTTCTGAAATAGTTTAATTTTAAATCTTAAAAATTGAAAATTCTTCCCTTGTCACGGTATGTAATTAAAAATTCTTAAATTTGGATGATTTTAGAAATTGAAATTCAAGTTTTCAATTTTAAATCTTCCAAAATGAGGAAATTTTGAATGTAAACCATCAAAATCACAAAATTTTAAATTGTGATAGTAAAATTCAAGGCTCTTCAATTTAAAGATATGTATACCAAAAGCATGCAACTTATAATTTTTTTTCAAAATGGTTCAATTTTAAAGTTAAAATTTTTTTAATTCTTAACATGTGATGATTTAAAATGTAAAACTTTTGAATTTTAAAAATCTTTAAAAAAAAGTCTTAAATTTTGGTGATTATGATTATTTTAGAAACTAAAAGTCAAGTTTCCAATTCTAAATCTTCCGAATTAACGAAACTTCGAATGTAAAGCATCAAAATTAAAGAATTTTTAAGTGTAAAACCTAAAACTTGAATAATTTTTTTATTGTAAGTTTCCAAAATAAAAATTTCTTTAATTTTAAAGATGTGTATTTAAGAGGCATGTAATTTAAAACTTTTATTTTAAATAGCAATTTTAAAGATTAAAATTCTTTCAAATAATCCACCAAATGTGTATTTACACACTTTATCCATTCCTATATTGTTTACATAAAAAATATATAAGTGTATATTAAATATATATTATTTTATATATTAAATATATAGGATTTCGTGATCGGAAAATACCTGAAATTCGAATTTGAGCTTCGAATCCAAGTTTCTGATTATTAAAACCAGAATAGGTAACTTAAGATTCAAAACTTGCATAGAATCTGCAGGACAAGCAATATATGTGCAAACAGGAACATCATGAGGACCAGTTATTTCTATAACTTTGTCACCATTTAGAATGTCATCTGTCTCTCGACGAACTTTCCCATCTGGCGAAATATGCTTTGACCACAGGGACAGTGGTTTTTCTCCAATGCTATATAAAAGGGATATAAAACCGCAATGCTGCATTTTCGACATTTTCACAGAAATTTTAAATTTTTAGTGTGGTTCATCCACGAAAAATTTATTAGTATCTAAAGAACGATTTTGTTATTGGACTAAGTCATTTTTTTATTTGGAGAAATTTTAATGCCTTTACATTGCTCTCAGAAAAATTAAGTTATAACTCGGTATGATTTTTAGATTTTGTCTGATTGTAGGTTATTCATGTTTATATTTTTTTAGGAACTGTTGTGGAGGGGAAAACAGTTGATGTCTGTTAATCGATTTTTGAAAATTACTAAACTAAGGAAAAAAATATTTGGATGGGAGTTTAATTCAAAGTAATAATTTTGGAATATAACTAAATGGAACATAATCTACTTGAAAAATTTTTTTTATAACTTAATATTTAATTATTGAAATAAACTCAAGATAACCATTTCTGAAATAATCCTATTTGAAATTTAAGTTACAAATTATTTGATACAAAATAATGTTTGCAATTAAATACAATTTTAATTATTTCATTGCCAAAACATTAGTTATAGTATCAAGTAACTTTAAAAAAACGCTTTACTTTAAAAATGTAAATTATAAAAAGTATTCGCCTAAGCATTAATTCCAATTCACAGTGTCTATATAATATAAATAATAATATAAATTTTTGGCAACTTTTAGTAATGGAAAGCATTTTTAAAATAAATTTGACCGGAAAAAGGAGATTTAAAAAAGAGTAATATCATTAAATTTTCTGAACAGAAAATACGCTCATATTTTAGAAATATTAATATCATTAATTGGCAATAATTTTTTTTGATATCAAAATCTTATTTTTAAACTGTTTTCATTGCAATTTCACTGAAACATCTTTTGTGTTAAAAATGAAGTTTATGTAATCAAACTTATATAGTATTCTTTAAAATTGCTATCAAGACTTCATTTCTAAGTAATTGACAGATTTTTCCAATAAGAAAACAGAATTTTATTTTATAAAATAATTCTAAAGCAAAAATGGTTTTTAAAATTGTTCATAATTATAATTCTCGATCGTTATCTAAATATCATTGTCACGTTCAAAAAATTAGTTTTTTTATTTGAATATGTCGAGAAAACGAAATTTGTGTCAGAAAATAGCTAAATAGTGCATTTGTTAATTTATTTCATCTAATTATTTGTTTGTAATAAACAAATTTTGCATCTCAAAAGAGCCGTAAATCATTTTTGTATTTTTCTATAATGAAATATTAAAATGAGTAATTACGAATCGAATATTCCTGACTAAATAATTTGCAACTGATTTTTTTTGAAACCGAAAACCTTGAATAGTGTAAATTTCAGAATGCTAAATTTAAACTTTGTATTTAACACTTAATTTCTCTATTTTTAACATTTTTAATTTGTGAGTGAAAGTGTTAAATTTTCATGTATAAATAACAGTCATGCAATTATTAAATTGAAACAACTTAAAATAAAAATAATTTAACTTAAAAGGATGTATGCTTTTGTATGTATAAAAAAACATCTGGATTTCCCAATCCTAATTTCAAAAAAAGAGAAGAAATTCCGAATTCCAAGTGAAATTTATGTGGTTTAAAATTTTTTATTGAGAAGAAGGTGGACAAATTGTATATTTTTAACATTTAACTGAGTTTAAAACGAAAAAATTTTAACGACAAATCATTGCATTTTCCAATTTATAACAAAAAATTATTTTGCAGTTTGGTGGCATTCAATAAAAAATTGTTAATTGGGAAGTGTTAAAAGCTTCCATTTTAAACCCATAAAATATTACGCGTTTGAATAAAAAAAATTCTGAATTAAAGTTTTTTCACGCTAAAATTAAAAAGTTTAAAATAAAAATTTCACTTTGAATTATTTATTTTACAGCTCGAGAAATTATCGGGATCTTTTTCCTAGATTAAACATATTTCCCCTGTTTTCCTGCGTTTCCCCTTTTTTCGAATTCCCCTCTTTCCCTATTCTCACAAAAGTTCTGCGTTTTTCTTTAAATATACGATATTTGAAAATACAATTGTTTGTTTTATATCTACAAAAATATTCTATTCAAAACTAGAAAATATTTTTTTTCACATACATAATTATCTATTATAATTAATTAAATTTTTTAAATTCGTGAGCTTTCAAACTAAACTATAATAAAGTATGATGATTTGACTGTTCACATAAAGATTCTTTAGTTTTTATTTGAATAACGCTTGTAATTATTTTATAACTTTTATGAAAATTGTAAATAAAAAATTTAAATTATTGTAAAATAAAAATGCATGCACGTGAAGATGCTGTTCGCGCTCTGAATTTTTAGTGTTAGTGCAAAATATGTTCTTAATTTGCGCTTGAGAGCATTGACGAGAAACAAGCACACGCACGATTCTTATTTTATTGATGTTGCATAATTTTAAAATTAAATATAAAACTGATACTATGTAATACAAAATTTTTTTATTTGATAGTAACCATTATCTAAAATAATAATAACAACCTAAATTTGTTCAAAATGTTTTATATTTCTTCGAAATCTAATCCTTTTTTATTAAAAATACCGATGACCGGTATAAAACGCAAGCATAAACTAAAATTGTACGAAAAAAGTTAAAATACTTTATACTTGGCTCAAAATATGATTGTTTTTATAAAAATTTAACTATACACTGAAACCGCGTTTATATCCGCCGTCTGAGAACGTAAACATTCTCTTATATCCGCTCGGGAGGTGATCCCACAAATGCTCCTCAGCGGTGGGGAAATTGTCGCGCTGCGCGCTGATTGGCTTGTTTGCCACGTGGTACTGCGAGGTGGTGGATGCCAAGCGGATATAAATGAGAGTTATGGCAGGGATATAAGCGCGCGAGGATATAAGTCAGAGCGGATATAAACGCGGTTCCAGTGTATTTTTGGTAACACTGAAATTTCGGTATTTCTTATGATCGACTTTTAAAACAGCTGCAAATGTAATCTAACACTTGCCAAGTGATTTCCCTTAAAGTCAGTTCATTGCATACTAACGCAGAACATGGTAATATTTTACGTAGTGTGAAAAAAAAAACAAAATATAAATTATAATGTGCCACTATTTTTAAAATTATGTTTCTGTATACAGACAAGTTAATTCATTTTCATAAAAAGTTTTCACCGTGAAAGTTCTAGAGGGGCGAATGATATTAAGGTACGAGGATTACGAGAAACTATACACGTAAGAAAGCTAGATATTTTATGCATACCTGAAAAAAAGAAAAAGGGATGCGACATTAGAAACATAGAAAATGGGATTTCGGAAGGCGGATTTGCATTATGGCCAGGAGTATTTTAGTAAAGGATTCGGTTTGATTCTTAGGGATAGTGGATTTTGTCGTTGCGGATGAAAAACTAAGAGAGCTAGTGAAAGATCCGAGGGTCAGGAGGAGTTCTGATTGCAATACGGAACATTCCCTTCTAGTCTTCCAAATAAACTTAGGTCAGGGATGGAGAAGAAATAGAACCAAAAAAACTAAAAAAACGCTAATCAAAGTTCAGACACGTACAGAAACCGGAAGTACAAATAAACTTTCAAAATAGGACAAATGAACCTATAGATGAGGCAACTTGGAAGGCGCTAATAAACAATAAAGATATAGAGGGCGCATCGACTATGATCCAGGATGTCATTGTTAGGAGTGTGACTGAAATGTGTGGTACGGCGGGTGTGGTAAGAGTGTCTGGTGTTGCGTGGTTGAATTATGAAATCCAAGCAACCGCCTAAGAAAAGAAAGAAGCGCATAAATGAAACTTAAACATCACAGGCCTTAGCGATGAGCAGAGAAAATACTTGAAAATGATTACAGGCAGAAAAAGAGGTAAGTAAAACTACTAGTCAAGGAAATTAAAGATGCAATCAAGGCAGATGAAAAAAAGAAAATGCAAAACGTTCTGAAGGAAGCAAGACACTGTTTTATAAATGGGTAATATAAATGATATAAATCAATATTAACGGAGGTAAATGTACAGAGTTAGGCAGCATGAGAATTAGCAAGGGCAAGAGAATATTTTAAGGAATTATTAGGATGTAGACAGCATTAAAGTTAAAGATGGCTGGAAACAAGCGATTAGAGTACCAATATACAAATAAAAATTTAATTTTTAATTTGAAAAAAGAATTAAAACTTACTGACAAAATATGGCGTTGCTGAATAAGAATAAAATAATTTAAAATAGAAAAAAAATATTCTCTTTCGTGAAAATAAATATTTAGTGTGACGATATCGCACTGTAACAGAAGATTTTGTTGAAAGTTTTATCAAATAAAGGAAAGTATGTATATATTTTATAAATAAACGATAACAATTTAAAAAATTCCGTTCTTAGTGGCAAGACAAGAAATTGAGTGAAAAAAGATGTAAAACATTGTTTTTTGTAGAAAATGATGATTTAAGATTTAAGTTTAACATTTAATTATTGCATTGATGCTGAAAAAAGTGACGAATAATTTTATTCATAGGCTTCTTCTTTAAAAAAAAAGAAGTATTTCATTATGTTACTGTATTTAAAAACTTTAAGACAAAGGAATATGTTCAGAGAAATATCACCAAGTAGAAATTTTTTGTTATGGAGACAATCTTCCTTCTCTAAAAAAGAGGTGTCTCAAAAAATTTCAAAAACATTGTTGTCACTTTTCCTCAGTGCCGATTGGATAATTTAAAAAACTTGAAAATAATTTTTCTAAATTTACACACATAATCAAGAATTCAATTTCAGTTGAACGACAGTAGAATTTTACATTTATGTACATAATAAAACTGACAAAAACTTAAGATTTATTGATGTAAATTTTATTATTTAACAAAAACCAGACATATTTGATAAAATTAAAATTTGTATTTTTATGACCAAAAATTACATCTTAAGGTTAATTTTTGCTTCTTCAATTTAAATGTGTACCTCTTTTTTACTTTTTGATCCTGTGATGTGACGAATTCCACATTAAAGTCGACACTTCAGATCTTTTAGATGTTTTCTCTATTTTCGGAAATTAAGATCTCTTGAAGAGATGAAAAATGCTTAAAAAAACGCTATTTTGAGGTTTGAAATTTAGTTGCGACTAAGGTGAAGTTGTTGTACTTGGTTAATTTAAGCTTCTTTGCAAAAAATTTCATTAAATTCGAACTTACTGATTGACATTTTTAATCAATGAGTTCTATAAATGAAGTTAAATACCAAAACCTAAAATGGCTAAACTCTCGTCCGTCTTGACCTTTTCGACGCTTAAAAATGCTGACCTTTTTTAATAATTTATTTACCGTTTAATCAGAACGTTTACGATTAATGCTACAAAATCCGAATTTTGAAAATCCCTGACTTTTCCTCGTCCAATTTTTCATTTTTTTCGCGTTATAAATTTTTCTTTTAGGAATTAGAACAGCCATTTATCTAGTAGATCAATAACGTTAATAATAAGAAAATGTTTATTTCTAAATATATTTTAAACAATTTTAAATACAACAGTCATAAAGAATTTTATAAGGGTCATCCGCAAGTTAAGTAAGACGTACGTAAAATACATTAACTTTGAAGCAAATAGTCAAAATTTACAGTAAAAAAAATTGAATAAAAAATAAAAAAATCACATTTTCATAATTAATTTGCAACCTAGAAAAAGAAAGTTCTCAACAAAAAGTATCATAGTGGATATTTTATATTGTATATAGTGGATCAACAGAGCACAGAGTACTTAAATTTTCATTACTAATTAAAAAAGATTAATTTACAAAAATAAATTGAACAAAAAAGTAAATTTTGAACAGAAAAAATATAATTTTTAACTAATATGGTAAAATATGATGAATAATAATAATGATAATATGATGAACCATAAACTAAAAAAGGTAAGTTTTAACAAAGTACTTTCTAATTTAAGAAATTTAATTACAATTAAAATCAAATTTAAAATTCTATTTAACGTCCAATAATCAAGTAAATGTACAGAATTCCTAAAAATAAAACCAAAAATCCAACGACCAATTTTGGATAACCGCTATAAGATTTTTCCTATTGCAACTTGAAAAAAAATAAATAAATAAAAATTTTTTTTTTGAGAAAATTAAAAAAGAGGAAAGAAAAATGAGAAGGCAAACAACCAAAACCTGGAAAAAAAAAATTTGAAAAAGAAAATATAATTTTTCATATCGCATGATCAAGATATAAAGTAAATCTGAAAGTTTTACTAAAAGTAGCAAAAATTAACCGCTTTTGGAAATATTTAGTTTTTAAAATTTTTGTTTAAATATAAATAATGCAATGATATGGTATGAATCTATCTTAATAAAATAAAATATTGCATTACAGATCTTGAATTTTTCCCCGTTTCAGCATGTACTTAAATGTTACATATTTCTAACTCTCAAACTTTTAAAATAAAACTTCGATATAAAAGTAAAATAATTTAAAACATTTAGGTAACAGTTATATACAGAAAACGTAGTAAATTGAATCTTATAGAAAACTCGAATCCAATTCAGTTACTCCAATTTTGATTCTACCTTGTTGAATAGTTCATCCGGAAATAATTTAAAAATCTATTTTTAGTGCGTATTCAGTGTTAAAAAATTTAAAGTACGCTTAATGAGAAAAATAATTTGTTAATTTGTTAAAAAATAATTGTGAAATATGCAAGTTTCTCAAATCACATAAGATTTTCTGTAAAATCTACAGCGATATGTTGAAAAATAAACCGAGTTTCTTTCTAAAGATAGGGTAATTAAAGACAATGTTCTAGTTTATTAAAGATTTCATTTTTTAAATTGTACTCTCGAGCAGATGAGGTTAAGCAGTAAAAAAAGATGGAAGACGAGTGGAAACAGTATTTATTATTCTTCTAATTTTGAATTGCCAATATTTTCATTACTATATTAAAAATGAAATTTCGAACAAATCCTTTTAACAAAACGTGCATTTTATTTGTTAAGAATTTTTTATGCAAAAAACTCATTTTTGGTAAAAAATGTTGGTTATCTATTTCCGTACTGAAACCTTTCAAGTATAAATAATTTGTTATTCATTTTTGTACAACAACAACAAAATATTTGAATTTCCGAACAAAATTTTGAGTTTTTCATAAAATTGTTAAATTTTTAACATTTTTAATCAAATTCTTGAATTTTTGAACGATAAAGACCAAAATAAGTTGCAATTTCAACTAAATACTTGAACATTCCACGTACCAAGATTTTCAACCAAATAATTAAATTTTAAAGCCGAAGAGGCGATTTTTTAAATACAAAAGATGAATTTTCAATAAAAAAATGAATTCTCGACGAAACATTTAATAGCTGATATTTCAAGCAAAAAAAAAACAAAAACAAACTGTGAAAAAAATAGTTTAATTTTCAACCAAAATGTTGACTTATCAGCAAAATTATTAAATCAACCAAACAGTTGAATTCTTAACAACAAATGTAATAAGACGAATTAAAAAAAAGTGCATAAGTTTTTAAGTAAAATAGATATATTTTCAACCATAAATGGAAATGTTTGTTATCTGTTTCCGCAGTGAAACCCATCAAGTATAAATAATTTGTTTTTTATTTTTGTACAATTAAGTATTTTTTAGTCAGATGAAATCTTTGTTGTTTTTCAAAAGAGATATCGTTTTTAATTGACCCAAGTATCATAGTTATAAAGAATATTTTGTAATTGGTATTACGGTCGATAATATTTATTTTTGTTCTGCAATTAATCAGTCAGTAAGGCTATGCGAATCAGTCCTGCCTTATACAATTACAATTAAGTAACCTAAATTCCATTATAGTGTATATTTTCCAAAAAAAGTAATGTTTGTAAGTTTTGTAAATTTTTGAGTTAATAATATAATTTATTTCAACCTTGGATGCAAATTTTGTTAAGTGATGTTCCGGTCACGTATGGGGATCAAAACTTAAAAACTAAAAGATCAAAGATCATTAAGTTGATAAGGAATTATTATTATTTATATATATTCTTAAAAATTAATTACAGAACAAAAATAAATATTATTTATCCTAATGCCAATTAAAAAATGTTTTTTACAATTAAATATTTTTTCCCCAATACTAAGTCGTTAATCGTAAAAAAAACATGGCGTTCCCGTTCGAATTCCCATTTCTCAGTCAGTCCTTCTTTAACCCTCGAAGCAGTGAAATTCCCTTCACGCTTGAATTCCGCGATTCCCGCGCGAGAAAAATAACCCTCCCCATAAATCATCCCCTCAATTCTTTGGAAATGACGAGTGTAATCAAGGCTCGCAATCTAGATACAAGCCAATCACGCCCGTATTCGTCGATCTGCATTAATTGCTAATTATTAGGTATTGATTTTTTTAAATGGGGACGTAGCATCACGGAGAAAGGCGGGGGAGGCTGTTCAGCGAGTCGTAAGTATCCGGAACTACTTTTTACCTCGTTTATAAAACACATATAAAACAGTCTCTCGCGCAGTAACATTGGCCATCAGCCTCCCTGAAGCGCGCCAATCCTTTGAATTTCAGATTCAAATTTCGAAAACTCGACAACACGCCGCTTTCCAAGAAGCGGGAAAATCATCTCAAAACCGCCACACGATCAATCCATCCTTCCCCAATTAATAAATTGCTCTTCAAATTCATTTTTCCTTCTCTCAAATAGGAGAAAAGTCGCGAGTCTGGTCGCGCGAAAAGAAAATGGCGGACCAATTAAAGAGTGGCAAGCGAATGAGAACCGATACATTTTATTCTTTACTTCCAGAGACCCTTGCCTTTATTTTTCTCAGTTGAGAATCTCTCAGGTTCGTGATTATTTCCCTCGGGAGTAAAGAAACCTCTTTTCTTCGTCCAAAATGCGACGATGAAAGAGTAAAAGTCGATGGTTGGATTGTAATGAGGAAAAAGTAATGCGCGAAGGGAGAGCCGAGTTCCGTAAATAAAACAATTGGTTATGTATATATATATATGTATATATAGATATATAGATATATAGATATATAGATATATACATACATATGTTTTTCAAATCGACGAATGCTATTATATATTTTGTATTGAGCACTCGTTTCGGGGCAGACGCCGACGCCCGGCGCCGACGTCGTTTTTAAAGCGTCGACGGTGTCAGTAGTAATCTCGGCAATCCTAGAGGTCATAAGTAAAAAAGATCGTTAGAATAATCAACCCTCCGCCTATATAGATGCACGAATACTCGCGGGGTGAGATGGGTGAGAGAATAAAATAATGCTTTGAGAAAAATGACATAAGGTGGAATTTTGTCGTGCGGTGAGGTGGCGCAGGGTGGTTTGCTTAACAGTAACTGATAAGGATTTGATCTGGGTGAAATTTGGGTTTGAAATGGGCACGGCGGGACGTGATTTTGAGGAACGGGATCGCCGTGAGGAGGAACAGCAGTGCCGAATTTGTGCCAACGAAGTGACCAGGAAAGACGGCGTCCACATTTTTGCCGAGGAAGGCAAGAGACACTACCTCCAGTCTAACATACGTAAATATTTGTACATTTTGGTAAGTTCAAAACACACGTTGCGAAACTAACACGCCATACTGGCCGCGAGGGGATTTTTTCAAAACCGGTAGCGGTTATTCAAGTTTATGCGCGTCCTCTTCTGTTGAAAATCGAGATCATTTTTATAGATCAATTGATCGGGGATCATGATTATTGAATGTGCCAAATGGTCGAAATGAGTGTCTACTGACCTGGAAAACTTGAAAACGTCGGGGAAGTTTTTTCTTAAGTGAGGACATTTTTACGAGCGTGCGTAATATTTTTTAAATTGTATTATAAAATTAAATACAAATGTTTTTTTTCATTTGTAAAAGTAACTTTAATCCATAACTGGATTGATAATGATTTTAATCAGACGTCGTTTTATCATTTTTACTAAACTCAGGGAAATATCTTATCATTTTCAGTGTTAAAAGCAGAGTGACGGGTTTTGTTAGGAAAAAACAAGAAATCAGGGAAAGTCAGGGATTTTGAGGAAAAAAATATTTCAAAATTCAGGGAATTTTTATAAGATGCACTTTAAGTAACAGTTAAGAATAATACATGAACAATTATTTTATTCTGTTTATAAAATATTCTATCTTAAAATGTTACAAAATTAGGGAAATTTGAACATTAATTTTTGCAGATATATAATATTCTTTCCAGTATTTATTGTATTTCTATTTCTATTATTTGTGTGCAGACGCTTAATCCTAGCGATTATATTTCTCTTAAAAAATATTTTTTTGGTTGAAAATTCCTCTTTTAAGGTTGAGAATTCTACTATTTTTTAATTACGTATTATTATTTTTTGTTAAAAAGTGAGCTACTCAGTTGAAGTTTGAACCACTTTATTAAAAAAAACATTTATTTGCAAAAAATGCAATATTTTTCTTGAACATTTTTTATTGTTGAAAAGTTATGTTTTTAACTGCAAATTTTAACTATTTCAGTTCTAGGTTCATCATTTTAGTTTACAATTCATCTCTTTGATGGAAAACAACTATTTTCTTCAGAATTAGTATTTTTTTGGTTGAAGTCAACTATTTTTGTTTTTAAATAAAAATGATTTTTGGTTAAAATATCTAATACTCCATTATTTGTTGAGAATACATAGTTTTGTGGTTGAAAATGGAAATACTTAGTTGAACCACTTTGTTAAAAAAAAAAAATTCTTTGTTGAAGATTCATAGTTTCTCTTAAAAGTCGTTTTTTTTGTTGACAAATCATTTTTTTATTAATTTTTATTTTTTTGATGAAAGCTTAACTTTTCCATTTATGGTTGAAAATTTATCTATTTTAGTTAAAAATTTACGTATTTTGTTTAAAATTCGTCTCATTACATTTGTTCATAATTCAACTTTAAAATTAATAACTTTGTTGATAATTCAACTTTTTTGTGGAAAATTAAACTATTTTTTCAGTTTGTTTTTGTCTTTTTTTTTTGCTTGAAATATCAACTATTAAATTTTGCGTCGAGAATTCATTTTTTTTTATTGAAAGTTCAACTTTTTTATTAAAAAATTGCCTCTTTGGCTTTAAAATTTAATTATATATTTGTACGTAGAATATTTAAGTATTTTGTTAAAAATTTTAATATTTTATGATAAAGTCAAAATTTTGTTCTGAAATTTATATATTTTGTTGAAAAATCGTCCTTTTGGAATAAATTGTCTTTTTGGCTGAAACACATAAAAAAGTTGGAAATTTTAAAATTTTAATCTGAAATAGTTTTATTTCATTTATATAAGGTGATTATATATGTTAAAAATTTTAGAAGATAAAATTGCTTGTTTCTGAATATTAATGGTCAGGGAAAGGGAAAGTAAATTGGCCAGGGAAAAGTCAGGGGATCTTGAAAATGAAGTTTTTCGGCCACCCTGTAATGTGTTAAATATGCTCTGAAATTTCAGTATGAAGATAAAAAAATTTGTTTTAAAAATAATTCTAATTCATGGAATTAAGGAAGAAATGAAAGAAATTTTTTAGTTTTATTAATTAATTTAATTATTCGATAGTGATAATTAAGATATTCAATATGTTGGTCCAAAAAGGGATTTTTTGCTAAAATGGCTCCCCTGTATATTTTTTATTATATTGTGTAAATGTCCTTTGGAAAAAGGGACGGACTAGTGCTGAAAATTCGGGACAACAAGCCAAGCTTATGAAAAATATTTGAATACTCATCATAAATTTTTGGATGGCAAGACTCTTCGTTTAATTTTAGTTAAATACATTACCTTTCTTTTTTAGAGAATTAAAAAAATGCATTGAGTGCAAAACAATTTTTTTTTAAATAATACTTATTTTTATTTATTTCCGCTATTGATGGATTATTTTACTTCGTCATACATACATGAATTTTATTCTTATTCATGACAAAGTAAAATAATCAATTAACATCGGCAATTAAATTAAAATAAGCCATATTTTTGCAAAAATTGGCTTGAAAGATCCCTAACTTTTTTTTTAATTCTGCTAAAATTTAGGGGACATTTTAACAACAAAAAATTTGCAGGGGTTCTATTTTAGAGGAAAAAAAGCATTTTTTGGAAGACTCAAGTATGTCTAAGAATATCCCGACATGATATGAATAGAACCAATTTTACAATATTTAAATAATTAAAAAGACAAAAGAAACCATGCAGTTAGATTGCTTTTAAAAATGGGATTTTTTTCAGGATTTGAGTAGACACCCTGGCTTGAAAATTTGTATGAGGGAGGTTGGTAAAAAAAGGTTTCGTTTGGAATCAGGAAATGAAGGGTTATTGTTCTTTGACAATTATTTAAGTGTAATGTAACATTAATAGATACATAAATTATTTCTGATTTACATTACATTACTAAAATTATAATAATAATGATAATAATTAATATAATATAATAATATACTATGAATAATAATAAAATAATCTAAAAACAGTTTATTATATATATATATATATAGCAAAGTATTGATTAAATAAATTATGGTGAATATCTTCTTAACCCTCAAGTGCTAGAACGGGTCCCAGGGACCCGGAATTTATCTCAGCAAAGTGTTTTTGCCCAAAAAATGTTCTCATTTTTTGCAAAATATTTTATACGTATTTAATTTTTATATCTATTTTTACAATATTTTTTTGCCAGACTCTGAGTTACAATTTAAAAAAAAATGGAGCTAAGTCTATTTAAACTGGAGATATTTCAGTTTGAAGTTTACTCGGGTCTGTTTGACCCGTTCTAGGTATAACGGAAAATTTCGAGGTTCTAGCACTTGAGGGTTAAATGTTTTCGACATTTTGGGACAGACTCTAAATTGGAATAGAAAAAATGGATAAATATCGGTTGATCAGCAACAATTTCTTATTTTTAAGGAAATTTATATTGGGGCGATTAATTTTTAAAAGAATTTCATTCAACTATTTATGTGCGAGAGAAATAAAACTATTTCAACTATTTGTTTATTAAATATTAATTTAACCCTTAATATATTTATTTTTCATTTTTGTACCATTAGAGTGGACCCAAAATTCAAAATTAGTAGTAATCTAAAATAGCTAGTACTGAAAATTTGCTATTCTTTACTACAAATAAAATTCTGTCATGACTTTTAATTTCAAAAATGTAACTTTTGTTTAAGTTAGAATTTTTTTTAAATAAGCAAAAATTACAATTTTTAAGATTCATTAAATTAATATTAAAATTTATTAGTATTACTGTGTATGACGTCTTTGGTTTAGTTCACACTAAAGAAGTCTAACAAAAATTTTCTTTAGATCTAAGGAAATTTCGGCTTGCTCGAATTGCATCTAAAGTCATATGTCATTAATAATTTTTTTATTAGTAAAAATTAACTGTAGCATAAAAAATATAGTTTTTGCACATTTTCATTAATTTTTAACTTTAAAAAGTTATATTTTTTAATTTTAATTTTTTATTATCGTTTAATACCTGAAACTGTACATAGGAAATCATCAGAGATTTTTATTTCTAAAAAATCGCAATAAATTTTTAGTATCAGCTATTTTTGATTTTTAAAATGGTTGTATTACATTTTTATAAAATGTTTTTTTTAAAGTACGTTGAAGAAAATCGAATATTTGTATGCATTGTACAATTAACGAGATGAGTCGTTCCAAAAAATGTTTAATTCTTTAATTTTTTCTCTTGAAAATTAAATATGTGCGTATGTAAATACATATAACTACAAATATATATTTAAATTGTTCATTATAATTTTTTGAGAAATAATTGTTTTATCATTAATATGGCTTCTTTATATCTTTACCTTGCCGGATTTTCAAGCTTTTTGAGGCTTTAAAAAAATTTGAAAAAATGATGTGATACTTCTCGAAATGTGTGCCTCATGCCTCAGTAGTTGCCAAATTCAAAAGTTTTAAACCGTTGTAAACAAAAATTAAAAATAGTAAAAATAATGGAGGGAAATTTCAATTTGAAGTTTCAACTGTTCCTTGTAAAGACCCAGTGTACACACGAAGGTTTAATTATGACTAACTTTGACTTTTCAGTATTCAAAGATATTTTAATCAATTAGGTAAAATAACAATACTGTGGAATTAAAATTTTATTGTCTACATTTTTTTAATGGTAGATTTTGTGTTAAACCTGTGAATTAAAAATTAAACCTAATTATATGGACACAGAAACAGTTTAGTATCTGTCACGGATGGTTTTTATTGCACCTAAATGTAAGTCCGTTTTTAGGCTTACTCTAAGTTTAATCCCATTTGATATCTTAAAATAAGACCTCTTTGTCTTAAAACAAGTTCGATTTTCTAAATTAAAAACTTTTTTCTATGTACTGTTTTAAGTTATTTTTATTATTGATTATCAAAAATGATTTTTTTCCAATCAGTGATAGGGTTACAATTTATATCCCATTACTTAGTGATTCCTTAAATTATAAATTTAATTATTATTAAAATTAAATAAAACAAATTGGAATCATAAAGTGAAGAAGAATGTTTTAATTCGTCGGATTATTTCTATCAAGATTATCGTTTAATTTGGTATTATTTTACTGAATTTATTAATTTTAATAATATTTTAGATTTTACTGAGAAGTACTTTATTTATTTTTCTACAGATTTCAAATGTAACTCTTTAAAATATAAATAACTTGTATTTTATGCTCCGTAATCTAAATTATAATAAATTAGAGTTTGTTGTTATGAATTCTTTACATATATATTTGTGAACATTAAAATTGTAAATAGTTTTCGTTTTGAAAGAAATATCAAAGTTTTAGTCTACATTTTAAATTTGTTTTCAAGACATAGTTAATTTGTGATTAAAATCATTTCTATACCTAATATTTTTATTTTTCTTAAAAGAGCCGGTAATAATCAGTATTTCGATAACAGAATTATTTATCGGCTTCATATTAACGCGATTGTCAAGATTTTTTAAAAATTATTATGGAAATACTATTTAAATTTAAACGCATTTTTATCGCTCTAACTAGTCTAACTTTTGTGAATCGCAAAAATAACATTTATGGAAGGAATTGGAACCAAATAAAAAAAGTAATTTTATTTTTCATCTATTTAAAAATATGCAGCACTACTGCATCTGTATCTGTAAATTTCGATCAACCTTATTATTTATAATATATATACAACCTTTAGAACGTGCTCAATCATAGTTTTCAGAAATCCGATCAGGATGCTACTAGTACGAGTTTTTTCCACAATACTTATTTTTTTATCGTTGTTATTTATTAATATTACTTAATAATAATGACATTTAAAATTGGCCGATTTTTAAAAGAGTATAAGTAAAAGTATGTGTACGTAACGTAGATAATTCTAATAACGCTTCCAATATAATCCAAACAGCAACCTTTGTATTCCTGAGAGATATAAAAGTGTTAAAAATTAGCATTTTATTGATTGCCTCGAATACTGTACTGCATGCACGCTATACACGAGTGCGCCTATAAATATAATTGGGATAAAACGCCAGAGATGCTCATGGACCTGACGTCTGATACGAAATAAATTAATTAAAAGTATGAATCATACAGTTGACCAATGATTCCTTATCTAAATTTTTTGTATATTTTTATGTATTTGAGACTTCACAATTTTTCTCTTATTTTCATTTTCGCCTCAGTTCAAGAAATTTCTCCTTTCACCCTTTTTTTGTTCTTTTTTTGCATAAAAGCAAATTGAAATATAATAGAACCCAATACAAAAATCCAACTACTTTTGGTAAAGAATTCATATCTTTTGGTTTAAAAATAGACTATTTGGTTGAGTATTTAATTGTTTTGTTAAAAAGTCGCAAATTTAACTATTTTGTTGAACCTTCGTCTTTCTGGATAGAAAATTCGTCCCTTTGGATTGAAAGTTCATATTTTTTGGTAGAAAATGTCATCTTTTTGGTCGAAAGTTCATCTTTTTTTATTAAAAGTTAACTATTTTGTTAAAAATTTAACTGTATTTAAAAAAATGCCCCTTTCTCGTTTAAAAAATCGAATATCTGATTGAAAATGCAACAGTTTTCAATTAAAGTTTCATCTTTTTATTTTAAAATTCAACAATGTGGTAAAAAATGAAACTATTTTGTTTAAAACTAAATAATTTTTTTAAATTCTACGATTTAGTTGAATATTTTTTCTTTTGGATGGAAAATTCGTCCTTATTAATTTAAAAAATAATATTTTTTGGTGCTTGCTTGAAAATTATTTTTTTTTTTTTTGAAAATTCACAATATTTGGTAAAAAATTCAACTTATCACATGAAAATTTACTGTTTTTTTATAGAATAATATTTTTTGTTGCAAATTTAACTGTTTTGTTGAACCTTCGTCTTTGTGGATAAAAAATTCGTCCCGTTGGATTGAAAATTCATATCTTTTGGTAGAAAATTTCATCTTTTTGGTTAAAAGTTCATCTTTTTTTATTAAAAGTTAACTATTTTGTTCCAAATTCCACTGTCTTTAAAAAAATGCCCCTTTCTGGTTTAAAAAATCGAATATCTGATTGAAAATGCAACAGATTTCAATTAAAGTTTAATCTTTTTATTTTAAAATTAAACAATGTGGTAAAAAATGAAACTATTTTGTTTTTAAATGAATAATTTTTTGAAATTATACGATTTAGTTGAACAATTTTTCTTTTGGATGGAAAATTCGTCCATTTTAATTCAAAATTCATATTTTTCGGTACCATTATCACCTTATTGACTGAAAATAAACCATTTGGTTGAAAATTCAACATTTTTGTTTAAAAATGCCACTAGTTTTGATGAAAATGTAATTATTTTTTAGAAATTCAATCATTTAGTTAAAAATTTATCTTTTTAGTTTGGCAATTCAAGTATTTGATTAAAAATGTAACTATTTTGTTAAGAATTTAATCATTTCGGTTTAAATGCAACTCTCTTGTTAAAAAGTCAGCATTTTTAGTTGAAAATTCATCTTTTTCATACAGCATTCATTTTTTTATATGGAAAATTCGTTCTTTTGATTTTTTTAAAGTTTTAAAATCTTTACATATTTATATTTCCTGTTAAAAATTTATCTTTTTTCATTAAAAATAAAATTAATAATTGGTTGAAAATTGTATTCTTTTTGTTGAAAATTCAAAATATTTGGTAAAAAATTCAAGTTTTTACATGAAAATTTACTGTTTTGTTATAAAATAACATTTTTTCGTCGCAAATTTAACTGTCTTGTTGAACCTTCGTCTTTATGGATAGAAAATTTCTCCCTTTGGATTGAGAATTCATATTTTTTGGTAGAAAATGTCATCCTTTTGGTTAAAGTTTAATCGTTTCATTTTAAAATTCAACAACGTGGAAAAATGAAATTATTTTGTTTAAAACTAAATAATTTTCTTAAATTCTACGATTTAGTTGAACATTTTTTCTTTTGGATGGAAAATTCGTCCTTTTTAATTAAAAATTCATATTTTTGATGCGAATATCACCCTCTTGACTGAAAATAAACGGTTTTTTTTTTATTTCACTGTCTTTTAAGAAATTTGTCGTTTAGGTTTGAAAACTTAACTATCTGGGTGAAAAGACAACAGTTTTTAGTTAAAGTTTAATCTTTTGGTTAAAAAATTCGACCATTTGGTTGAAAATTAAACATTTTTGTTGAAAAATGCCATTATTTTATAAATATGTAATTATTTTTTAAAAATTCAATCATTTAGTTAAAAATTCATTTTTTAGTTTGGTAAATAAAGTATTTCATTAAAAATTAAACTATTTTGTTTAGAATTTAATTATTTCGTTTGAACTCTCTTGTTAAAAAGTTATCATTTTTGGTTGAAAATTTATCTTTTTCATACAGTATTTATCTTTTTATATGGAAAATTCGTCTTTTTTATTTTTGAAAAGTTTAAAAATCTATACATAATTATACTTCCTATTGAAAATTTATCTTTTTTCATAAAAAATAATTATTATTAATTGGTTAAAAATTGTATTCTTTTTGTTGAAAATTCAAAATAATTGGTAAAAAATCAAGTTTTTACATGAAAATTTACTGTTTTGTTATAAAATAACATTTTTTCGTCGCAAATTTAACTGTCTTGTTGAACCTTTGTCTTTCTGGATAGAAAATTTGTCCCTTTGGATTGAAAATTCATATTTTTTGGTAGAAAATGTCATCCTTTTGGTTGAAGTTTAATCTTTTGATTTTAAAATTCAACAACGTGGTAAAATATGAAACTATTTTGTTTAAAACTAAATAATTTTTTTTCTACGATTTAGTTGAATATTTTTTCTTTTGGATGGAAAATTCGTCCTTTTTAATTAAAAATTCATACTTTTTGCTTCCAACATCACCTTCTTGACTGAAAATAAACTATTTTTTAAATTGAACTGTCTTTTAAGAAATTCATCGTTTAGATTTAAAAACTTAACTATCAGGGTGAAAAGGCAACCGTTTTTAGTTAAAGTTTAATCTCTTGGTTTAAAAATTCGACCAGTTGGTTGAAAATTCAACATTTATATAAAAAAATGTCAGTATTTTTATGAAAATGTAATTATTTTTTAAAAATTCAATCATTTAGTTAAAAATTCATCTTTTTAGTTTGGTAATTCAAGTATTTGATTAAAAATTAAACTATTTTGTTAAGAATTTAATTATTTTGTTTCAAATGTAACTCTCTTATTTAAAAATCTATGCATAATATATTTCCTTTTAAAAAATTGATCTTTTTTCATTAAAAGTAATAATTATTAATTGGTTGAAAATTGTATTCTTTTTTTTTTGAAAATTCATAATAATTAGTAAAATATAATTGGTAAATTTGATATTTTACCTACATTACTCTTATTTAAGAAAAATCAGAGTAATTCCTTTGTTTTGAAAGAATTTGGGGTTTTGAAGTCTTGTGTTTTACTATTTTGAATTGATGAAAAATAGTTAATCAAAAGAGAATTTTTAATTGGATCTGAAAATAATTTCTTATGCAGAATTGATTAAACATTTTTATTTTATTTATAAATCATGGTGTAGCAGAAACTTATTATCGTCTTTGGATTTCATATTATACACTCAATAAACGATTTGGTTGAATCAACCAAATTTTTGTTAGACCAACTATAGAATATCGCTAATATGCAGACAATATAGTATTTGGTTGAACCTACCAAATTTTTTCCCATCAATCTATTGTCAGAGTATTTGGTTGATTCAAAAAAAGAGAATTTGTTTAGGTCAATCGAATATTTTGTTAAATCCAGAAAAATTGGTTTTATTCAATAAAATTAATGAAAAAAAATATTAAAAATTTATTTCGTATTAAAGTAAAAATAATTCATATTTAGTTAATTAAGATATCATTTAATTTCAGGTGTCTTCTGAAGATAAATTGCCAAAGATGGTTTGCATAACGTGTATTAAAAGGTTAGAGGGTATTCACCGATTTGCAATGATGGCCTGTCGAACGCAAGAAATGCTGAAATTAAAGTTATATGGAGTTTTTGATAATGCCGATTCAACTCAAGATATGGACGTAGCAGATATCAGAGATATTCAAAATTTGGGAAAGAAAATAGAAGAAAAGGGCCTTTTGCATTCAATATTAACTAAAGTAAGTATTTTCATTACGATTGAAACGGGTACTAAAAATCACTTATGACTTTGAAACACGGGGTAAAAAAAGGTACCACGGGGCTCACATCCAGCCCCATGACCCCGCCGTTGGGGGGCCTATTGTTTCGGCCGAGTCGAGCGCTGGTGGTACAGTCCTCAACAAGACGCAAAGTCTGCACTGCGAAACCTCTGTAGTCCCTTCATCGCAATACATTTAAAAGAGAAAGAGAGACTAGGAAAAGGGCAGATGACTATTTCGCCCCAGCTACCTGTGTACCGTTCCCCCACTACTACTGGAAACGCTCCTTCTCGCTGACCAAGCTCATTGGAAGCAGCTAAACGGTGTGAGGGGAAGCCGCGTAGTGGGGGATGGTACACAGGTAGCTGGGGCGGAATTGACCATCGCCCTAGGAAAAGGGAAAGAAAGTAAAGACAGTGCAGGACTACATACTATGAGGCCCTCGTCTGGATTTATGCTAAAATTTTTTAATCCTTTTACTCTATCTTTCTGTTCTTTGTTTAAATGTAAATTATTTCATTTTTTGTTAAAAAGTCATCTCTCTTATTGAAAATTCAATAGTTTGGTGGAAAAACTCATCGCTTGTTGTTGAAAATTGAGCTATTAATTTTGCGGTTAAAAACTCATTTCTTTGTTGAACATTTAAATATTTGGTTGAAACTGAAACAACTTTTGATTAGAAATCTATTTTCCTTTCTTAGAACTTCCTGTTGATAGTTTAACTATTTTTAACTAAAAAATAATTATTTTTGGTTTCGAAGTGAAAAATTCATTTTTAATTATAAATAACTTTTTCCTTTTGAAAACTCCTCTTTTAAAAAAATGTTAACAAAAATTTGCGAGGATTTTAAGAATTCAACAAAGATATTCATATTTAGGGGGCTTTTTTTTACCTTTTGAATAAAATTTATCTCAGTAACCTATTAGAGCAAACAGAAGTATTCGTAGTGACTTGTTTATAGCGCGGCTAGACTAACAGAGTCTGGACCAATCACTTAAATCCATTTGAAACATTCGGTTCTGCTATTTGTCGCTGTCCGGGGATCTAAAATACTTAGCCTGTATAACATTTTTAAGAATGGTTTTCTGATGCTCAATATAATAATATACTTTTAAATTTAGTTTTTGATTATCTATTTAAAAAATATTTTATATAAAGTTATGAAACAACCCTCTTACAGACTTATCATAAGAAATATTTTCAAACCGTTTTAATTCCGTATTACCCTTCGCAGAAACTATATCGATCTTCACAGTTATGTAATTCAGTTTAAAAGATGACTAATCCAGTTTCCGAAGCACAACTTTTTCTAACGAAGGAATAATTTATTGTTTGAATAAATGCAATTAATTATTTGCAATAACATGGATAAATTCTAAACAAATAAATTTAAAATTGATGGAATTTTAATTTATGTTTCCATAGTATGTAGTCCTGCACTGTACTTCCTTTCTTTTTCTTTTCCTAGTGTCTCTCTTTCTCTACCTAATGTATTGCGATGATAGGTACTCCAGAGGGTTCGCAAGTGCAAAACTTGCGCCTTGTTGAAGAAGACTGTACCACCAGCGCTCGACTCGGCTGAAACAATAAGCCCCCTGACGGCAGGGTCAAGGGGCTGAATGCGAACCCCTTGGTATCATTAACCTGAAACACGATAACTCTATTGAAAATGAAGCTAAACGTTTTTTTTAATCCGTTACAAAGCTTATGAAATTCTGGGTCGAATGATATTTAATAGAGGTACACTCAACTCCCGATACAAGAACGGTTTCGGGCATGACTTGCATTGGCCTTGATCCTAAATTAGAGGAATCCAAACAGAAACAGGCAGAGGCGGATTAATAATTTCTGTTGAATTTTATTGCATGACGCAACCTAATGCAACTAACGCGCGGAGAAGTAACGCCCTCTTTCGCACCTCCCGCAGTCCTCGCATCATCGAGTTCCAAAACCATCAGTTCTAGGAATATCGTAAACCAAAGTTTCTTATATTGGGAGTTGGGGCTTCGACTCTAACTCGTGTTGGTGCCTATGAAAGTTGTAGAAAAAATATGAATTTAAAGGACGTAATCTTTAAAATCTTACCTTCCGGCCGAAACGCTTGACATTTCTTGTCACATCTCGGAAATCCATGAAGATTTAAAAAATTTTATTATCCTAAATTCAAAATAAGATTTCATAGATTGCCTTCTGTAAGTTCTAGATTTTTTACACGAATTTTTTAAGTTATAGTACGAGTTGAAGTTGAGGCAGAAAATCCGAGAAAAATTTGGCAATCGCCTACTTAAACTCGACATGGATATGCTTGGACATTTTTAGTCATATCGCGGAACCCCATGATGATTTTAAAAGTTCTCTCGGCTTAAATTAGGAACAAGATTAAACAATGTTACGTGTTGTAAATTTCAGATTTTAAAAATAACATTCCTAGGTAATGACACAAGTTGAATTTGATGTACCAAATTCCAGAAATGCCGTGTAGATAATTTACAAAGATAGTGTATATTTTAGTGTAATATTATTCAAATTAATTAATTTTATACAGGGTGCTATGGAAATGATGATGGAAGGAGATTCTATGGGACCACCATCGGAAACACTAGGGCAAACAGATAGGCAGCACACACCGAGCATGGAAGAAATGGAAGTAAAAGTCGACCCTATGTTATTTTTGCAATGTGGCTTGGATGATCCATCCTCTGAAATATCAGATATTTCCGACAACGAATACGAAGAAAAAGTACTAGATATGTCGCCGACAGAACCACTACCTCTAATACACAAGTTAGTCTCATTTTCCTGTTTTAAAAGTAATAATCATTCCTTATAAAATAATGAGAATAGGACTTTCATAGTATAAAAATTAGTCAAAGTCGTTCAAACCTCCTCTTTCATACTCCCCCTACGTACCCCTACTTATCATCCTCTCACTGTACCCCCCTCTACACTTACCAAACTTCTTCGTCCATAACTTTCCTCTCTCCTCACTTCTTTAGCTAACGCTTCTTTCCCACTACTGCTCTCCACCTACTTCCCTTCCCCGAGCCACACTTCTCCGTCCCTACTCACCCTCATTTCTAATAACTTCCCCTACTTACCCTCACTTAAACTCATTTCCCCAAACCTTATTTTCTCTACTTTCCGTCCCCTCATTACCCATCACACCCCATTCTTCCCTTTCCCTACTTTCCTGCCACACATGTACCATCACTTCCCCTCTTCTAAGTTCCCCTTTTTTCTTCAAATTCGCCTTCTTCCCTCTCCTCATTTCCCATATTTCCCCATCCCGTATTTTCCTTCACTTCTTACTTTCCTTACTTTCTCTCCCATAATCTCCGCCTACTTTCCTTCTATTCAGTTTCTATATTTCCCCTCCTCTTATTCCCCTATTTCGTCTGCTTGCCCACTCTAATTTCCCCTCACTTCCCCTACCATCATTTCCCTCCACTTTCCCTTCCTTGGAAACCATAGGGTTTTTCTGCTCGCGACTACAGAGCCCTAAAAAGCAGGTCTTAGACCTAACGACACTATTGACACTTTTATTTTAAGATTAAACTACTTTGCTACTATTTGGAAAAAATGACACTAATGCTATTATCTTCTTAAATTTTTCGCTTAATGCAACAATTTTTGCACTTTGCCTTTAAACATACTTGAAAACTTCTTCGCTAGATTCGCTAAAATAGCATCCACCATTTCTAAATAAAATTTTCAAAACACTCAAGATTTATACACAGAGAGAAATTTCAAGATATTATCTATTAGCTATTTATCTCTGATTACTATCGCAGAACCCTTGCTTTTAAAACAATAGTCGTTGCTTTAAAAGCAAGGGTTTCGAGATCTTAGTTCTTACGGCAACGCTAGAATAAGATCCAGGAGCAGTTCCGTGAATTAATCTCTTGAAATTTCTCTTCGTGTAATATTTCAAACTAGTTTAAGAGATTTTAAATATTTCACAAATTTTGCAAAACATTTAAAGGAGTTTCTAAAAGTTTCAAAAGATTTCAACAGATTCCAGAGGGGTTTCGAAGGTGTTTACTGATTTCAGGGATTTTGAAGGATCTTACAGGGTTTCAGAGCTTTTACAGTATTTTAATAGATTGCAAGCAAATTCAAGGGATTTAAAAAGATTTCAAGAAGTTTCATCTGTGTTCAGAGGATTCTAAATTTTCAGAAGAAATTTTAAGTGTTAAGACAAATTTCAATATAATTGATGGGATGCGACCAAACATACGCAATTTTAAGGTCTCTCCAAGGACTTTAGAAATTTAAAAAATTTCAATGGATTTCAAAGGTTTTGAAAGATTTTACGATATTTTACACAATTCCAAAAAATTTCAAGAGAGTACAAAATTTGCAGGTGTTTTAACAGAATCTCAAATGATTTCAAGGGTTTTAAGTTCAAAGAATTTATAGAGAACATTAGTAAGTAAATGACATTAAATGAATTTGTAAAGGAATTCTAGGGATTCCGACAGATTATATTTTATGGCATTTTTAAAGAATTTTTACCGTATTTAAGGACTGTTAATCAGTTTAAAGGATTTAAAAGAATGTATAAATTCAAATCATTTTTAGGGAACTTTAGGATGTAAATGAAATGAAATGCAATTTTAAGGGACACCTAGGGATTTCATGGGTTTAGATTTTATGGCATTTTTCAAAAATTTAAACATTATGAATAAACTTTTACTAGATTTAAGAGATTTTAATCATTTCAAAGGATTTTCAAGAATATAGTATATTTTACAAGATTTTTATACTTTCATGAGATTTCAAACAATTTCAAATGATTTTAGAGGATTTAAAATATTCTACAAGATTATGAGGAATTTCTATAAACTTATTCAGGATTTTAATATATTTCGATCGATTTAACATATTTTCGTGGATTTCGACGGATTTTAAAGATTTCACGGGATTTCAGTGGATTTACGTGAATTTCAAACATTCCAAGGGATTTCAGAATATTTAATAGATTCCATAATTTTTTAAAGAATTTTTAAAGAGATTCTAGATTTCAAGATTGTTTTTCGGGATTTTACTCAATTTTGTGGGATTAATTAAGAATTTCATCAAGTTTAAGGGATTTTATCGAGTTCATGAGATTTAAATGAATTTAGAGTTTTTTCAAAGATTCCTAGGAATTTGACAAAATTTCAAATTTTTTTAAAGAATTTCGCAAGATTTTAACGGGTTTCTAGATCATTTTAGGAAATAAATAACGTATATGCAATTTCTAGGAACTTCTAGGGATTTCTATAGATTTCAAAATTTTCAAGAGATTTCAGAGATTTCCAGGAATTTTTAGACATACTTGATAGATATTTATGTGTTCTTACAGAATTTCAAAGGATTACAAAGCTCTTAGAGTATTTTAAAAGATTGGAAAAGATTTTATCGGAGATGTAAATCATTGTACAAGTTTTTATAAATTAAAAAAATACCCTTATCCGGTATTTCAGGACCTTTAAACGCTAAAAAGTGTTTTTTTTTGTTGTTGTACAAGTGACAAATTTATTCTGTTTGTTTTACTTTACCAAAGTAAAAGGTTTCCCATGGTAAAAATCTCGAAAAAAATTTAATTGGTTTAAACAAACATTTCTGGTTATTTATAGTAATTAAAAAATTTGTTTTTTATAGAGAAAATTTTGATATTAGAATAATTATTCAAAGTTGATGTCAGAATAAAAATACTCCTTGGTTCGAGACAAGTTAATTGACCTAATTGTCTCATTTTCTGAAATCCTCGTAAAACAGTTATGATTTTTTCGCAAAATGACAGTATATTACTATTTTTTTATAAAGGGCCAAAAATGGAATACAAATTGTTTTTTAATTATTTTTAAAACCATAAAATGTGTCAACAATATTTCTAGTCATCCTAGGACTTTTCTTATGAGAAGAAGGTTCTAAAATGTAATTTATGATCGTCTTAGGGTAGTTTTCTATCACTGGTACGAATCTCAAGTTTTGTAAGGTCATATTTAATCATTTAAGGCAAAAAATGTCTTAAGTTGTATATAAAATACAGTAAATTATTGATTTGCAACCCACTATAGAATTTTTTTTTTACCTTTTAAGTGTAGCAATCTTAGAATAAAATTAGGGTAACATTATTTTCGATAATGCCTACGATTTTTTTCATTGTCATACGTATTGCTTTTATGTAAGTCATTTGTCATTTAAAAAAATTATAATCACTCATTAAGCGCTCAAAGCCCTTGGGCCACAGGTTAAACTTTTTTAAATAAAAAATTGCACTATTATTTTTAAATTAAATGAAAGAAAATATGGGGATTACACGACAACAAAAAGAAATATTTTATTTTTTCGGACCACCCTAATGTATATTATATATTATATTTCAAAAATAGGTATAAGCCCTTGGTTAAACATATAAAAAATTGCAACTATTTTGCTACTATGTTTAAAAATCTATGCCACTAATTGACATTATTTTGTATTTCACAAATGAATCCGACGTCTGAGACAAATAAAATATAGAACATTTTTATTTTTGACTTTTGCCAGAATTCACGATGAAAAAGAGGAAAATTCAAAGGATCTCGAGGAGAAGAAGCCGTCCAAAGATAGTGACGAGGATATTTCCGACACTAGTATAAAATCTCATAAATGTACAATCTGCTCCAGGTCCTTCTTGTCCCAAATCAGTTTACAAGATCACCTCTGGTCTCATATACCCAAAGAGAGAAGATTAGAACGAAGGGTGATGTTAAAACCCCATCATTTTTCCACCAATGGTGTTCTTCAAGTGACAGCCGATAGTAATGCCAGTGGAAATTTCATCTGTCCCATTTGTAGCAAAAGGATTTCCACTAAAGGAAATCTAAAAGTGCATTTAGAAACTCACAGGCCGAAAGGGAAATATGGCTGCGATATATGCGGTAGAATGTAAGTTACTTTTTTTTTATTTAAAAATTTCTACTCAAATGAAGCTGCTTGTCGATGTTTCTCGCAATTTTGCTTTTGGAGATGGCCTTCTACTATTTTAAGCCTAAAATTACAACGAAATTTTGGATCCTTTTTAAAATACCTATTTTTGTTGTAATTCAGTCGCAGAAAATTTTCTCTCGAATGTACTAGTATGCAAATTAAAAGTGATTTAATATTTTTTATTACTCTAATTCGAAGCTGTAACAGGAAATGTGTGAAACAATGATAATTTTCACGTAGAATAGGGAATTTTCTA
Organism: Druon quercuslanigerum; assembly: GCA_010014905.2. Lineage (NCBI taxonomy): Eukaryota > Metazoa > Arthropoda > Insecta > Hymenoptera > Cynipidae > Druon > Druon quercuslanigerum. The sequence continues at coordinate 30,761 of JAAAKG020069122.1, forward strand.
AAACAATTACAATTTGTTGTTAGAACAGGGGATTGTCCATTAAATATAACTCTAATTTGCAACATAGAATTTCAGTAAAGAAATATACTTTTGAGTTTAAGATATGAAATTTCCGTGAAGAATTATAATTTTTTACATTGGGACAGAGAATTTTAGTCAAGGATTTTAATTTTGTGTTTTGGACACAGAATTTAAGCAGAAAAATGTAATATTGACTTTGGAATATGGAATTTTTTACATAGAACGGGAATTTTGGATAGGAATTTCAAACTTGAAACTTCCCTCTTTCAAATTTTCGAACAGGGAGTTGAATTTCTGAATTATAATGGAAATTTATGCGAATAAATATAATTCCGACTTAAAACAGAATATTTTTTAAATTAATTTCATAGTTATTTGGCATAGGAAATTTTTTAATATAATTATAATTCTGCGTTTGGAGGTGGGGGGGGGGGGGGGTAAAGTAAATGTAGAAAAAAAATTCGTGATGAATTATATCCTTGATTTCTGAAGAGATGGTTTCATAAAAAATTATAATTTTGTCTTAGAACAGGTATTTTTTTATATGAAACGCAAAATTTCAGAAAGTAATTTAAAATTCTGATTTATAAAAAGAAAAATTATTTTAAAAATCCCCGTTCATGATCAGAATTTTTTTAAATTTAAAAATGCTTTTTGTTTCGAATACAATTTTTCCAGGACATGAAACTTCACTTGTCTAAATTTTAGAAAAAGGGATTTGGATATTTCTAAATTATAATAGAAAATAATGTAATTAAATATAATTATCGCCTAAAACAAGAAATTTTGGTAAATAAATGCAATTATGACTTGGAATTTTTGACATGGATTGGGAATTTTGTAAAATAATAGTAATTCTGATTTAAATGAAGGAAAATTTTAAAAAATCCCTGTTCAAATTCAGAATTATAATTATTTTGCATACTTTAATTTTTTATGGAAAATTATTTTTGTCATGTTTAAAATTCAAAAGTGTATTTGAAATGTAACTTTTTTATTCAAAATTTCAATTTTTTCTGTTAAAAACTCGACTACTTTGTAAAAAATTAATTTTTTTGGCTTCAAAATTGAACATTTTGAATTAAATTTATTTTTTTACTGTCTGAGAAGTCTTTCTTAGTTGAAAATTCCTTATTTTGTTTTGAAAATTAATTTGTTTTGGTTAAGGATTCAACAAGTTTGTGGAAAATTCGTATTCTTTGGCTTATTCAACTGTTTTTTATTGAGAATAAAATTTCGTAGGTTATCGCTTCTGTTGAAAAATTTAACTAATTTGCTGAAAATCCTTTTGTTTTTGAAAATTGCTCTTTTTTTGGTAGAAAATTAATCTTCTTGGTTGCTAATTCATCTCAACTTGAAAATTTAAATATGCTATCGAGTATGTGTAATTTTTTGGTTTAAAAGTATTTTTTTAAACTTAAAATTGATATTTTTTAGTTGAAAATTCATGTCCTTTTTTGAAAATTAATTATTTTGGTTGAAAAATCGACTATTTGGTTAAAAGTTGAGATATATTTTTTACAAATTAATTACTTTATAAGTTATAGTATATACGAGTTGTGATCAAAAAATAATGAGACTTTCCGTTTTCTGCCAATAATTTTTATTTATTCGTCAATATCAATTTTGTCCCCTTCAAAGCAGTCCCCTCGGATTAATGCACTTAGGCCAGAGCGGTTTCCAATCTACAAAACACTTTTAAAATTCACTTTTCGATATGGGATTCAGCTGCTTCAGCGATTCTGCTTTTATCTCATGGATGTCGTCAAAACGTGTTTCTTTCATGGATTACTTCATCTTTGGGAATAGGATAAAGTCACAGGGGGCATGCCCGGTGAATACGGTGGTTGTGGCATCAATACGGTGCATAATCGTGGTGCAGTCGCCATGATTGATTTTGCCACAAAATTTGTAATTTTTTTCGAAAAACTTCACGCAAACGCCTCTTTATTGGCCGTTTGACCTTTAGGTAAGAAGCCACTAAACCGTTAAAATCGAAAAACACAGTGAGCAAAACCTTCACATTTGATCGAACTTGTGCTTTTTTCGCTCTTGGTGACGTTGAATGCTTCCAGGTGGACGATTGAGCCTTAGTTTCGACGTCATATCCATAAACCCATAATTCATCACCTGTTATGGTTCGATCCAGCAAACTATAGTTTTGTTATTCACTTCATTTAGTAAATCTTGAGCGATGTCATGGCGATATTGCTTTTGGTCGAAATTCAGTAGTTTAGGGAAGAATTTTGCTCCCACACGTTTTATGTGTAAAAAATCTGTAAAAATTGCTTGTGAGTCGTATGATATACCGACATCCTCAGCAACGCCTTCCCGACCATTTTTAAAACGTTTATATTACAGTAAAACTCTTGCTCGGGTTATAGCCGAATCGCCAAAAGCAGCTTTTAACATTTCAAGAACATTACTGCACTTTATTCCATTTTTGTAACAAAACTTGATGCAAATTCTCTGATCTATAGTTTCCAAAAGTGAAAAATCGCTGAGCACACTAAAACATGTATAACTTCACTGACAGCTGATGGCAGAGTAAACATACAAATGCCCATACAATATCCAGACAAGTGCAGCAACATAATAAAAAAAATTTTGCCAAACGGACGAATACAACCCGGGAAATTTGAAAAGTCTCGTTATTTTTTGTTCAAACCTCGTATGTGCCTTTTATATTCTTTTCAGGAAAGTGTTTCTTACGTAACATCGTCTTGCGTAATTTCTAAGTTAAAAAAAAGTTAAAAATTCTTTATGCCTGTTATCAGTAAAAGTCTCTGAGAAAATTTTTGAAAGAAACATTTCTTTTGCATTAACATTATTGATCTCTAGTTGTATGGTTCTTTTATACCTTAAGTAAAAATTTATGACGGTCACGGAAAATTAAAAATTTCCCAGTGAAGAGTCAGGAAATCTCAAAATTGGGATTATATGTAGCAAAATCTGATAATAAATGTCCTGTTAGATCTTAAAAAATCGGTTATTTTATTAAGGACCCAAACGATTTTTTTTATTTTATAGGTTTAAAATATTCTTTACTCATAGTCCTGAATGTGCCACTAGTTATCAAGTCAATTTCATAATAAATTTTCAGATTCAAAACACAGTCCAATCTCTTTCGACACAAGGAGTATCATGGTGGTATCCAATTTCCATGTAACGTTTGCGGAAGAGTCTATCCAACAAATTCAACGCTACGAGCGCACAGTATAACGCATTCAGACTTAAGGCCGCATGCCTGTCCTCTCTGCGACAAAACCTTCAAACGCAACCAGGACTTGAAGTTTCACATAAATCAACACACAGGTGCCAGGCCTTACCAATGTCCATATTGTCCAAAAGCATTTGCCAGCTCGGGAAATTGTTTTTCGCATAGAAAAAGAATGCATCCCCGAGAGGTGCACCGGGACAGGCAGAGAGCTGCAGATTTGATGAGATGAACCGTGGGTAGTCGATTCGAAGAGTGGTTCTAATTTTAACTGTAAACTAGGAGAACAAAAATAGGACTTGAACAATTTAGAGATAGAAGCTTTTTAGAAGATATTAATTTTTATTACTCTTCAGCAATCATTTCTTGTCTCGCATGGTGCTTCCTTAAAAATTGATGAAGATTCCATTTATTTATTTACATATTAGTAGTATAGCTATGGCAGTACAGCGGCACGTACCGACCGATGGTAATTATCTGGTGTCGGTAACTCAGCATGGAACAAAACCTTGCTCGGTCGGTAATTACTGACGTAGCTATACTGCCTATTTTGTAAATGTCTTAAGATATCTACAACAGGGTGGCTACTCTGGACCAGGAAATCGGCAAGTTACTTTCATTTTTAATTAAAGAGCTCACATTTAAATCGTTTCTATTGTACAATTTTAAATTCAAATATCAACAGACGATTTTAAATTTAAATTTTTCAAAATGGTAACAGTTTAAATTGAACGAAAGCAAGAAATTAAAAGCTAATTATAAAAAAAGACAAGTGTTAACTTTTAGAGGTTGTCATTATAGTACGTGAAACTTTCAGGGGGATGGATGGTTCAAGAGAAGCTGCTAATATCCTTTTACAGTTTTGGGGGGGGGGGGGGGTGAAAAATATTTTTTTACCTTTTTTTAGGGTATAATTTTAAAAAAGTAAATTAAATTAAAAATATTAGGAAATGGAATAAAATAAATAATT
>JAAAKG020069123.1:0-17410 GCA_010014905.2 Druon quercuslanigerum
CTTAATTCCATTTATTTCTTGTCAATTCCACGAATTCCTTGAAATTATTTAATTCTTATAATAATTTGTTAGCATTTTTTTATGGTGAGCGGAAACAAAGTATTCTCGGTGTGGATAGAAACTACGTTAAACATAACCGATTATTCATTTAAATTACGAAAATTGCTTATAATTATAATTAAAAATTATCGACTTGAATATTTGATTTCATAAATTTGAAAAATAAAAAAATATCAAGAACCGCTTATGATAAAAAATTATTTTTTACGAAAATATTTTTAAAAAATGAGTAGTAAATAAAAATACCTAAAACAGTAACTTGCGTGCATTAAGGCGGCAAATTAAAAATCCCACGTAGGAAGCCTCGTAGTATCATCATTTTAATTAAAACAAAATTATATTAAAATGTCAATCAATCCATCTATGGAATCTGTTAAGTTGTAAATCAATTTGAAATATAATAAGATAAAAGAAATCAAGGAAACCTTAAATTTTCAATTTATAATAAAAAAACTTATCCTTTTGTTATTTTTGTCTTTAAATCCAATAAATGAGAGCAATTATTTTTCTGGAAGTATTGTTAAGCACATTGGACAAAAATTAAATTTCATTCTTCTGAAAATATTCACTGATTCTGAAAGACAACGTGCTAGTTCAAGGACACGAAGAACAAACGAGGACAAATAAGTATTTCTCTTTCCCTCCCGCAACTTGAAAAAATCAGGGATCGTAGCTTCGTATAAAATCGATCATAGAAATAAAATTTTACAATGTGACTTTTCCAAGTTTATATTTTTTTTAATGTAAGTCCAAATAGTAAATTAATTATTTGATTTTACTTTTTGGAAATAAATTAATGATTTAAAATGCAAAGAAATATCTTTTTTCACAAATGTGAGTTATAAATAATTCATAATATTTGGTTGTACTTTATATTTATTATATATTATAAACAATTGATTTGCATATTTAATCATTTTAAAAAAGCGCGCGTTGCTGGTTCAACGCAAGCGCAGTGCGATTGGGAACAGGATTGGCAGCACTGCTTAGGGTTAAATTTTTCGCGCCGCGATTGGCAGCATCCGTTAGCAGTTAGCATACAGATTCACGTTTATGTTCTCGGTTTTAAATGGTTTCATGAATTGTATGAAAAATAAAATTTCACACGGGTTTTGTGATACGCACTAAATGTAATCGTCGATTCGACGATAACAAATAATATTGGCCGCATGCGGAGAACCGCAGTTCTCCTGTGCCTTTCAACTACGCCTAGTAAAATTGTTGTAAGTCTGCGCGAACATAACCTCCCCAAACCTTCTTAAACGGTTTTTAAACACTTTTTGGCGTCAATGGGGTTTGAAATTTCGAGTTAAATCATGAAAGAGCTGGAGGACACCAATTGCGAGGCAAGTAAAAGCATTTTCTACATTTTAAGTTTATTTTTCGATTATGAAAACATTAACTCTCAAAAAACGCGTGTGGCACTTGGTTGAAATTTATTAAACGTATTTCCCGCTCGATTCAAAAATTCCATAATTATGTGTCAAAAAGCCTATTTCGCAGGGTAAATCTTTTCGAAATCAAAGGATATACTTTTTATGAACGAATACGTATTTTGGGGATAGCAATAGTCGATCCAAAAGTATATTTTAAGCCATATGAAAAAATATTCACAAAGGCGGATTAATTGCCTTTTTTATTGGAGAATCTGGAAAAATAGTTTTAAAAAACAATTTTTGGACAAGGAACATTAGATAAAATCCTACACATCCGCGTTTTGTTGATCATGAGTTATTTTTGAAAATTGACCAAAAAATGGTGAACTTTGTCGATGTTATTCGTGTTATCGATGAGACCTGAATTTTAAATGGTTTATATGGGGTTTCAGAGTTCCTTATGGGCTAGTGATGAGTCTTGCGACTTTTCTTCTGCTTAAATGGTCATGAATTAGGGTTAAATTCACGAAATTTAAAGAGGATTGAAGGATTATTTTGTCGATTTGGCTTTCTCTTCTCATTTCTTACATTAATCGATTTCTTTCCATTTTAGATTCGCAGAATCATCGAACTTCAATCCTCTGTTTGGGACCGACTGAATCATTCATCTGAAGATGAGCAATCTCCGGGAAATGCAACGCACGAAACTTTTGAACCCATCAAACCGCTAGGCGGATTTTTAGATGCAACAAACCATGCTTGGATAAGTTGTGGGACTCGCTTGATTGTTTTCAATGTGAGAAGTGGAGAAAGCATTAGTTCCTGGAACTTTCGATACCGAATATCTTCAGTGTCTCCATTTCCAACACAACCTGGACAAATTCCGTTGCTTTTAGTCGGACTGGATAATGATGCTCATAGAATTAAGGAATCAGTGGGCCTTATTTGTGTCTTCGAATGCACAACTTCTCGTATTTTAAGAGTTATTCGAGTAAGTATTACTTTATTTCACTTTCAATTTGAGGTTTTCTGTCAGTGTAGCCGTCGTTCAGAAAAAAGCTGGGATTTTTATATGTCACGAGTCGTGGGTTTTTTTTTAAAGGCGCTAAAGTCAAGGCATTTTTATTCGATTTTGAAAATAATTCATTTAGAAACATAACTTATATATGAACAAACTACATAATTATATAGAAAATATAAGTTAGACCAATTAAATGGGAATATCTTGGAATTTTGGAAATACCATCTTTCAGCTTTCATGTTTAAATTATATATTGTATCTAAGCTAGCCATTTCGCGTATCACCTGGACTGTCACTATAAGTAACTTTTCTAAAGAAAGAGTCACAAGAAGTCACTTTTTTAAAGGTAAAGATCATTTTAGAGTTTTAAAACCATTTAAACTCCATGTCATTCTCATAATTGCTGATAATTACACTCTCCTTTTATTGACTTCGCTGTTACCTCAACAATGTTTTGGCGGCTAGTATTGTGTCATTTACATTCTCTAGTAAAATCGTGAACTTAGTTACACACATCTATGTAAAGTAAAAATAACTATATGTTTGTACTAGTATTGTCGAGAAAATTATTTCAATTTACGATTAGACTTCGCTTTATAATAAACAGTAGCAAAATATATTTCCGTCAATTTTAACAATGACTTCCGAGCTGCTCCCATAGTTCTTACGGGTTTAAAATACTATTAGTTTAAAATATAAGCTTAGAAAATGTATTGACTAAATCCTTTATCCTTTAAAAACAAAAGTTAAATTGTGTTTTTTTGGGAATACTCTATGTCATTTTTCTTCCTTATTTTCCTGGAAAAATATTTAAAACCAATATGAAAAATGCGCAAAGAAATATAAGAATAACAGGAAGAAATGAATAAAATCCAGAAGACAGTAGAGAAAAGAAAAAATAATAATTTAGATTTTATCTCCAAAAAAAAAAATTTTTGAATAATATATAATTGTTTATCGAATAATCTATATTATGAAAATTCTATTTAATATTGAAGTTTAAATTATTTTAGTTCGTGATTTTCCGCTTTTTTTAATTCCAATCATAAAGTATTTTTGAATATAAATATGGTGATTGTATGAAAGGTTTATTCAGCTTTTAATCAAATCAATTACAGTTTGGTTGACTTTCAACATTTATTCTGAAAATTGTGACCTTGGTATTCGTCCCCAAATTTAGCACTAGAATTTCATATAACCTTGACAAAACAGGCATATTTTTTGTGAACAGTAGTAACTTTCAGTCACTTTTTATTAAAATTGCATGCAAAAATAACAAAAATTTTAGTTTTGAATATATAGTTTTATTGCATAAACATGATGAATTTTAATTTTAATCAATAATGTATGACTTATTTATTTATTTATTTTTTATTTTTTTACTTATTTATTTGATTTCTTTTCTATATGTTAAACACGTTAATTTTCTAAGGTTTCGAATTTAAAATGATTAAACTTTAGCAGTTCAAATTTTTTTCTTTTTTGTTTGTACTTGGACTCTTTTAAACTCTCTTTGTATAACATGATTTAATTTTAAATCATTCTATTGAAATTATTCAAATTATGAAGGTTTCAATAAAAAATCCATCTGATCTTTAAGTAATCAAACAAGCTGCATTTATACATACAACCTATATTTTGTTATCTATATTGTATACTTATTTATGTTATTTAGAAATTGTTTATGTCAGAATTTTCTATTGGAAATTCTACAATTTTAATTTTTTTAATTGTTTTTGTATTGTTAATATTTAAAATGTAAGGGGTTCCAGCTTTTCATTTTTTAATATTGCATACTTTCTTTAAGATTTAAACTTTTATAAAAACATAGTTTTGATAATTGCCTGGTTTTTTTAAATTATGAATTTTTGTAAGCATCGCATTTAAAATTATGTTAACTTTAAACGATTTAACTTATAACATTGGTCAATTCTTTAATTTTAGGTACTTGAAATTGAAAACTTTGAAAAAAATTGAATTTTAATGATTTAAAGTAATTTCGGACACTATATATCGATACTGGAATATAGAAACATAATTTCTCCTTTCGCTCGAAAAAATGAATTAAAAAATAAATAATGGTCACATACTTTTATAATTTTGAGTAAATTTTATATTATTGAGAATACAATTAATTTTATTTTTGGTATTTGTCCAGTTGTCTTTCTCATATTTTCCTAAATTGTTAAATTCCATTGCAAAAATATTGCATATATTTAACAGGTCCGAAAAACTCCTTACTACTTTTTCGTGATTTTGTACCAAAAAAATGCTGTTTAAAGTTTATGAGATAGAAAAGTGGTTAATGATCATTTTGTTTGTTTCTTCTCTAAGACATACAATTTTTTGTTTGTAATGTTTTTGTCATTTTCAGTACAGCTCTCCAGGAGCACATGATTTTATAATTTTATCTTTGAGACCCTATCGCAGAAAACTATTTTCGGTCATCCTATAAAATTAGAGAGGATATAGTCCTTTTTATTTTTTCGATAATGGTTCTATTGAAAGTCAATTATATTTATTTATAAATAAGTTATTTTCCTTCAGTTTTGTTATGGATGAATTAAAACACATTCATAAAAATGTTTTGGGTGAGACTTTACCCTAATTGCATTGGGATCCCTGAAAATTCTAATTTCACTTGCAATTATTTGTAAATACATATAGTTATTTAATCGACTTAAATCTAAATGCATAGTTTTCAACCTGTGATATACTGATTGTTAAGTACTACACCTATTTAAAAATAATACTCTTTGCCTTTAGTTATTATTTTTAAATTGATAGCCACCTTTCGCTCGTTTCTACAATAACGAGATTGAATGTTCTATTATTTTTTTAGATGCCATCTGGTGTTGAACAAATATGTGTGATAAACGGTGGTGCAGCATGGGAAGAATTTAGTGTACAAAAGGCGGCTACAATCCTCGAAACAAATTCTGGCGTTGCATGTGTAGCTTTGCGTAATTTAGACCACATTATAATCGACCTCCAGCGATCTTCGTGGGAGACTGTGAGTTCGTACCTGATAGCAGATGAGTTGTCTCCCTACGAATTAGAATTTCCTCGCTCCAAGTCATCTTCGTCTTCTTCAAGATATTCGCATAGCAGAGAAAGACACACAGCATATAGCTTAATTAATAGTCGTAAGTAATCCACCTTTACCTCCATTATAAAACTGAAATCAAAACTTCATTCTACACTAAAATTTCAAACTCACATCAACTTGTCTCTTCATTATTTCAGGAATAGAAGACTTTGTAGGTTTCAACCGAGAGACGTTCGAGTCGACACCTCTTTCATACGACAAATTGTCAACTTCGATAATAAGTTCGAAGAAAATAGGATGTCTTATATCAGGTTGTCTCGGAAGAGTCATGCTCTGGCAAAGTGACGGTACCATCGGTTGGATAAGTACGCTCTTCGACGAGAACATGTCGGTCAGTCACTTAGCTTTGATAGAACCCGCTGACGATCCGCGATCCTTTTACTACTTGTGGGTAGCGTGCCAGGACGATTCCGCAACTGCAGCTCCAGTTCTCAGAATGTACGCTATGCTTTTCGAGAAAAAATACTGCGAAAAGGACTCGAACTTGTATTTCAAGTTGGAGAGTGATCCGAGTTTAAAATTCGAAATAGAACTAGACGAAGGAGACAGCATCATTTGCCTGTTGCCTATCGAACGAGAAAACAACTCTGAACAAGCTGAATCTGGTATTCGGCGCGGAGAGGAAAGTTTACTCTTAATCGGCACTAATAACAGAATGTTGCTTTTCGATCTAAACCAGTGGTACAAGGAACAAATGCCAGTGACAGCCTCCGAATGTCAAAATCCAAACAGCATTCTTGCCAGTTACAGAACCCGATCTGAAATCCCAACTTCTGTTAAAGACCTGGTGATCAATTGCGCGTACGTTCCGTCTACTCTTAAAGAATTCACAAGCAGCGGCCCAAGCACGTTGGAAGAGCTTTTCTTTCCAAATGCTCTATCTTTCGAATGGCTCGAGTTGACTTCCAACCGACTAAACTTCTGGTTGACTCGCGGTCTCCAAGCTGACCTTCTTCGCAAAATCGTCGTCACTGGTCCCCTTATACTGATCCACCCAGCTGAAACCTTCCATCGATGCCTGAACGCAGGTCTCGTTCCCTTCAATATCGAGTGTTCTTTCAACAGCGATCACAACGCTCAAAGAGAAATGCTACTCTCTCTTTGTCTGGAACAGCGCTGGGCTAACTTCCTGATAAAATGTGCGAAAGAGTGGTCTGATGGCAGCGCCTCGTATTTATTCCCCGCCTTTTTAAGGTGGGGCGTCCAACGCGGTTCTGCTATTAAAATATACGCCGATCAACTCACCATTCCCCTCTTCGATCAATCTGGGAACAACATCGGAGAATCAGAGGCAAAAACCTTGCGTTTCTGCTGTCAACAACTTGAGTGCTTATCAACCGTTGTGGAGAAACTAACAGTCGATTCAGCAGACTTCATCATGCAACAACGAGCTTTGAAACGAGTCGCGACTTACCTACAAGTTCTTCTTTGGTTCCACGATGTGGGACTGCTTCCCGAAACGCAAGAGGTCGACGAAAGTGCTTTGAGGCTCGCTCTGTCTTTGAGAATTCCCTATCCCTACAAAAGGCTCGCAGCCTTGTACAAAGAGAAAAGAGAGCAGCTGAAAGAGAAGAGTAACGCCGATGACGATCTCTTCATCGACGCCTTGATCACTCGCGAATGTCCATCACTCAGATCTCAATGGGAAAGGGAAGGAGTTGACGTTGAATCTGCAGGTCACTATCCTCCTCCATCCTTGCAGTCTTTGCTCCGAAGTTACCTAGCAGACTGTCATCAGATAGAGTCCAACGAAATAGAAAATAAGCACCAAATCACGATTTACCTCCTGATGGACCTAGCGATGCTTTTGCAGGGTTCTTGTCCTAGTATAGACCAACTCATCAAATATCCTGCGGCTTTTAAACTAAGCCCAAGCCTTATTAAACTCACCCAGGCCTTTTGGCTCCTCGATCACGAAGATTACCACGGCTTCTTAGACATGATGACCGGGCAATTAGTATCTGACTCTGACTTTAAAGATTGGCATCATAAGTTAGTTGTGAAAACCCTCCTGCACGACAATCAGCACAAACTGGCCTTGATGTACTTACGAGTGAGGAAACCACCTCTATCGACGATTGACGAACAAGGAACAATCATCAGCCTTTCGGTAGAACATGGCTTGGTTCAATCCGCCTTCAACTCTCGGCCTTCTTCCCACTACGCGCAACTTCTCACCAGATTCTTCAGAGCTTGTAAATCTTACGGAAAACTCTCGGAAATTCTGCACTTGGCTTTGGGTAAAGAGGAGGAAGAGGCGTTTGTGAAGTTCCTCGAAGAGGACAAGTGCGAGGAAACAAAACTGCTTTATTATCTTCAGCGTTGTCGTCACACTGAGGCAAGCAGCGTTTACTCCTTCGGTTCTAGATTCAATCAGACGGAACAACCTATTTCTATGAATATGTTCAAGGCCTATAATGCTACTTTGCCGGATGTCACCAGACGGTTTACTGCAAGTCTGAATAAAAAGAATCAAGAGGTCGATCCGGATTTTCGATATCCTAGACCGATGTCTCATGCGAGGAGTTATAACAGAGCTCGAGAAATTCACGAGACTGTTGTGAGAAAAGCGAGAGAGACATATGTTAGAGGGGAGAGAAGTCAGATTCCTTTTGTGAGTGCTCCTTGCTTGTCTTTAAAGTCAAGCCCTGAAAATAGTGACGTTAACTGTATTTTGTTCCTAGAGAGAAAAGTTCCGTTGAAAAGAACGATTCACGAGGTGCATGGGAGTGGAATTGATGAATCAAGTGAAAATAAACGTAGAAAGTTATCGGAGGGTAGAAATGTTGGAGAGAGGAGTGAAGTCGACAGAAGTAGAATGGATAGAAGTATGGGAGACAAAAGCTGGAGCGCGAGAACCCTAGGTAATAAATCAGAGTTGGGTATTGATGCCTTGTTTAGCACTCCACTCATCAAACGGAAAACTCACGTCATACACATGGGTAATACTCCTGTGGAAACTCCACAATCTATTCTTAAAATCCGTCAGATGATTAAAGAGTCAGCCTCGTCGACTGTTAATAGTTTGCATTCAGAAAGTGGATCGGAGCCAATGAGCGAGAAGAGACCTAGGGTGATTAGATTTAGTGTGAGTCAACTAAGGAATGACACCATGCAGAGTGAATCGATAGACGAAAGTATGAACAAGAAAACTGTGGATGAAAGAACAGCGAAAGATGAAAGTGTGTCGAAGGAAGTGATTGACGAGGAAGCCTCGATGAGTGATGCATTCTTCAGCCCGAATGTTAGTTTGAGATCAGAAGAGAGTACGATTTTAACAGACAGTAGCTCTTACGGAAAGAATTTAACCGGACCGCGACCCAGACCTGGTTTGAGAAGAAGTAGTGTATTGTCTTCAAGCGACTCATCGAGACGAACTTCTATGAAAACTGGCAGTAATTCTTCCATGGAAACTCCGAAGTCTCCTTCCCTTGTTTCCAAGAGCCTTCTTAACTCCTCGGCGACTTCTCTGGACTTCAATATCGGCAAGAGTCCGAGGGCTTTGTCCAGTTCTGTTTACTCGTCATCAATTTTATCTGATTCAAGTTTAGATGAGAGTTTAAGAAGAGTCCGCAGTGGTGGCAAGAGAGATAATTGTGAGGAAAGCAGTCCCAGCAAACAAGGAGAAAGCCCTGGCAAAACGCTTCGTGTTACGCAAGTTTCGATTACGAGCGTAACGAAAACTGTAGTTGAAGAATTTTTAGTCGAAGGGGATGAGAATAAAGAAGTGAATGAAATAGAAAAATCGAAAAAGGATGAAGAAGATAATAAAACCGTAGGCGAAGTAGGGGATGGACAAGACGAAGCGAAAGAGGAGAATCTGATTGAGGAAGAACTCGAAAAGAAGTGTGAAGCAATAAAGGAGGCTGATGTGGATATCGCAGAGAATGTAGCCGCAGAAGAAATCCAGCTTCCTGAGGAAGCAACGCATTCGGAAAGATCCATTACCGAGAAAATGTCAGAGTCCAACGGTGAGGTGATTATGCACCTAGATGACAAATTGGACGAGCCTGAAAAAGTTTCCAGAATTCACGAAGATACAAACAGAAATATTCTTCCTGAGGGATCTGTGATATCGACGCAGGAACGTCAGTCTCTTTCGGGAAATGAAAAGGAAGTGGATGGCGAGAGTTCAGACGATTTAGAATTACTAGCTCTAAAAGATGAAGATAACGAGGAAGAAGTCTTCGAAAGCCTCTCGAACTCCGTCAATAGTGAAGTGCATCAATCCCTGTCTGAAAAATCAGTTTTAAAAGAAGAGGAAAAAGGGAGACCTTCCAAATTCGTGGCAGATGATTACAGTATAACAGATGATGAGTCCCTGGAGGTTCCGGAGCAAAGTATAATCGAGGAGGTTGATAAAACTCTGCAGAATAAGGAGAAGGAAGATGAATCTAATATCACGGACGATGAATCTGAACAGGCAAGTACAAAAGACTCTGAAAGTCAGGTAGTAGAGTCAAAAGGAAGCTCTGCGCCAGATTTGAATGAATGCTCTAAATCGGATTCTGAACCTCAAAGTAATATTAATAACATCATAATTGACGAGCCTCATGAAGAAGAAGTGGCCGAGGTTTCGGTGAAAATTTCTCTGCGGAAGACACCAGTGAGAGAAACTAGATCGAGAAGAGCTTCTTCGATTGCAGCAGAAACGAAAAATGAAGACATGGTAGAAAAATCGATTGAGAACGATATATCTGACCCTCAAAGAATTTCTTCTGAATTCAAAGACGATACTAGTATAGAAAGTAACATCACGAGGGCTAAGACTCCTGTTCGTGAAAACCGGTCACAAAAGACTTTATCTGCCAAGAAAGATCCGCTTCCCAGCAAAGAGACTAAAACGTTCGAGGAAGGTCTTAGGACTCCGCGAAGGTCTCTACGGGCTTCTTCAGTATCGAAGGTTCTAGAAGAAAAAACTGAGGAATTGATTCCTGAAATAATTGTAAAGGATGTGGCAAAAGCTACCAGGAGTAGAACGCCTGTGAGTGAAGCAAAGTCTCAGAGACTTTCGGTATCGAAAAATGTAGAATCTCAGCCTGAAGATGTTGAAGTGGAAAAAGTGAGAACGAGAAGAGGTAGTTCGCTTGTGAAGGAGATTTTAGCGACGTCTGTAGATTTAGGAAGCAGAAGAGGCGGTCGGAAAATTTCGTCTGGATCGGAATGTTCCGTGGATACTCCTACGAAGAGAGGTCGACCTCGAAAGACTGCGAACGTGACTCAAGAAACTTCTCCTCCGGTAGAGACAGAAAAGGAATCAGAAGAAAGGACTGTGGAAATTCTTCGAAGAAGTACGAGACGAGGTGCTTCTGTGCAGAAGGAATTGTCCATGCTCGAGGAAAATGCGCCTATGAAGCAGAAGACTCTACTTTCTATGTCGATTGCAGAACCAATTGAGATGGACACCAGCATACCAGTTTCAAGAAGTAAGTTTTGAAATACATTTTTAGTATCTTTCAGGGTCCTTGGAACCAGGAAAACGGAGAATCGAACGTGAATTTATTTTCTGACTTAAATTTTCTGATTTAAATTGAGAGCATTAAAGTTAAAATGCTCGTGAAATAAATCCTTAAAAAATAAATAAAATTCAATAAGAAAATATTAAAAATTTGTCATCTATTAACAACCTTAATAGTTGAGCAATTCTGCTTTTAAAGCCTTTAATTTCGAAAAAAATTCAAATTTCAAGATTTTGGAGTTGGAAGCTTCAACATTGAATAATTAGAAGAAGAAAAAACATTTGAAATATGAGAGCTTTGCATTGGCAGTATTGAGTAATTTTAATTCTAACATTCAAAATTGTTTAGTTTTCAGGTTAAATCGTTCAAAGTTTCAGAATTATACATGAAAGCCTTTTAATAGCTAAAGAAATTATTATTATTTCAGAAGGGTTGAAACCGAATAGTTTGATATTAAAATGAATTAGATTGGACAATTTAAAATCAGGAGGGCTTGAGCTTGTCGTATTGTCAATTTAAACGTTGTTGTGCTATGTGAAATTATTATCCTTCGTAGTTAAATCAGTTCACACTAAAGACGCTAAAAATTTAATAATTTAAAACGTGGATGCTTCAAAATTCAGATATTTCGTTTCCAATACTTGGATTTTATAGTTTGAAAAAGTTTTATTTCTATACATGTCAAGAAAATATCTTTCACATTTTCTTTACTATTTTTAATTGAATCTGGTCGGATTTTTCGCCAAGCGCATCGTTGGTATCAGTGATTCTCACATTATGAGCTGGTGGGATAGTAATCAAAGTAATCTATAAGCTTCGTAAGATTTATGTAAATATAGCGACAAAGCCTCATTTTAAGTTTATGTACTGTAGAAGATAAAAAGAAAATTTTGGTTGTTTTGTAAAAGCATTCATTTAATAATTATAATGTTTCGAAAAGGAATTTTGGAAGCATTTTGGTTAGAAATTAATAGCTCATTTAATATTTGAGAACCCCTGTCAACGTCCATGCCACGTGATTCCAATTCGAATGAGAATTTTCGCGCTTATATTTTTTAACAATTTTTTTCTTAAACAACGCAACAGGAAGAAAGTTCATATTAGAATAAAATATTCAAGAATTGTTTTATCTATTATTTTGAATCAACCCTTTGAAACTTTGCAAAATTATACAATTTTATTTTAAATTGAAAGATGGGAGGATATAATTTTAAATAAAAAGCATTTAAATTAGAGCAGTTTTTAGATTGTTTAAATTTATAAATAAAGAAATTTTAATAGCTTAATCTTATACTCTTTTAAATTGAAAATCCTGAAAGTCTTAGTAGGTGAACAATTTGCAGTGCTTCTTTACTAATTTGTCGATTATTTGTTATTTGAAAATGTTCAATTTTTGTGTTTAAACAATTAAATAGTACAATTTTTGAGGCTTTTACTTTGGAATTATATCATTGTAAATGTTTTTCATTTGGACATTGTTTAATATTGAAAGCTTCGACTTTTACAAAACTGAATTTGGAGTTCAAATTGTTCAGTTTTGATTATTTAATCGTACATTTTGAAGGCTTAAAATTTAGAACATTCTGAATCAGATGCGTGAATTTGAAAATTCTTTTCACTGTACTCTTAGTTTAGTTTTGAAGATGTTTGAATTAAAAAATGTAAATAACTGGGTAGAAACTTGATAATGACCGGTGGTTTTTTTCTGGCCACCCTGTTATTTTAATAAGATTTTTTAAGTTCTCGTACTAATTCCAACATGAACTATTTTCTGATTGATAACAGAGACAAGAAGCCGACGTGGAAGTTCTATGACAAAGGAAATTCCACTGCCTCGAAGAACAAGAGCATCATCCCTGTCGAAAGATATCGACGAGGAACCTGTAGAACCACCTACCAGACAAACTCGTAGACGAGGAGGTTCAGTTCCAAAAGAAATATCAATGGTTGCATCAAGATCACTCAGATCAACCAGTATATCAGAAGAAGTAATACCAGAAGAACCGGAAGACGATGAACATCAATCCACAACGAATTTGTCTTTAACCAGTAAAGTTTTAGCTGACGTAACTAGCAGTCCTGTAATAAAGAAGCGTACTCGTCGCCCCTCTGTTCAGTCAATTCCAGAAGAAATTGAAGAGATCTTGAGTGTCCCGGCTAAAAGTAGATCGTCAAAAAAAAATCAAAAGAAAGAGATTATACCTAGAACAAGACGTGCTGCGAGTGTCGATCTACCAGTGGAAACAAAACGTCTAACTCGAAGCTCTCGTTTAAAGAGCTCTATTGTGGAAGAGGCGATTTTGGAAGAACCCAGCGAAGCGGCAGAAGAGACACAAATGAGTTCGAAAGTAGTTCAAAAACAACCTGGAAGGAGAAAAAGAGCGGCGTCGGAAACAGTTGCTTTGGAACAGAAGGATGAGCCAGAAGCCAAATCTAAGAAAGAAAAGCCAAGGAGAGGGAGAAAAAAATCTCAAAGAAGTGACGATGAGCCCGCGGAGTTTGCTTTCTCACCACCGGAAAAAACGAGTGCTCCTAAAGATAAAAAAGGTATAATATAGTCTTTTATTAAATTAAATATATAATTGTCTTTATCGAGAAAGTTTCAAGAATTTATCGAAAATATTTTTGTTTTCAATCGGGGGGTTTCTAATTTTAAATACTTTCATATTTCAAGGCTGTTGTTGACCTAATATTCAAATATTCCATCGCTTATGAATTTAAGCCATTTTCGTGGAAATATTATTTAATTGTAGCCTCGGCAGAGATAACGTTCAATCAACAAAATACATATATTGAAAACTGTATTCATGCTATGATAAGAGATTGCTACCTAAGGATTTTCTGTTCTATGGCATAGTATACGATTAATATGTCAATGAACAAACTAGGTCAAATAACAGCGTTCTTTCTGCAAAGGATTTAATTGTACTTTCAGGATTTCCCAAGCTATTGATGATATTTTTCTACGGAGACAAAATTCTTAATTGTGTAGAACATCTAAAACGTACATTAAATTATTTATTTGACGAATTTAAACAAATTATGCGATTTAAACGAATGAGTGCGATGGCTTATTTTGTCGATCAAAAGATTCTCTAAGACTTGACAATTTTTTTAAAAATAATTGGTAATGGTTGAAATAATTAAAGGACAGTTTACCACAGAATGCGTTTTATAAGAAAGTAAATACTATGTGTGTTTAGAGTTGAAGTTTTATGATTTAATATTGAACGATTTTAAGTTGACAGTGTCCATAATTTAAACAATTTAGTAAAAATTTAAAGCATTGTTAGCTACAAAATTGACAACAATAATTTTCAACTAACAAGGTCATATAATAATTAGCTAATTCCTACCTTACCCACATTTTTTTCACTGCAAGTCACGTCTACACGAAATAGGATATCGAATTCAAATTGTTGAAAATTAATTAAGACACGGAGGAGCATTTTCATGGACCTAAAATTCTAAAAATATAAAAAAATCCATAAATAAACTTTTTTGCTGGTTCATAAATTTAATATCAACAGGCGTTCCTTAGTGTTATTCATGTAACTTCTCAAATTTTCAAGTGCATATCTCAAGTCCTGCGGGCGTAAGTTGTTGCGAAAGATGTCGATAAAGTAGGAATTGGGTAAGTGTTACATCTTAGATCTTAAATGGCCTTGAGTGGCCTTTGGTCAAAATTAGGCATTTTCACTTCATTGCGAGCGAACTTCGCTTTGTCGAGTGCTGAGGGGAGAACAATGACACCCAGTACATGGGACAAAATTTTATTTCTGTTATATCTTCGTGATAAGTAATAATTATTATCATTTTATTATTTCATTAAACATTTCTTAAAAAATAAAAATTAATTTCCAAATACATTCATATAGAAAAAATTGATTTTTACGAACATCTTAATAAAATAGGGCCAAAATGGACTAAATCCCATGCATTTGGTCCATTGTTTTCCACTCAGCAATCAATTAAGTGAAGATAGCTGGTCATTGAAGTGAAAATACCTAATAATTCGATGAGTTTGAATCCCCTTTTTTAAATTCTCCAAAATCAAAATCTTTGACGTTTACAACAGTTACGGCTTCAAATAACCAAAGGCAGTTTTAAAGAAAAAACATTGAAATATAAATTCCTGGTAAATCAATATACTATAATCATAAATTCATTGTTTATTCTATGTTTTTATGTAATGTTTTACTGAGAATTCAAGTGCTAGCCAAAGGTTGCACGTTAGTGGCGGTGTTGCATTTCAGTATAACTATTTTGCGATATTTTTAACTGATCTTTAAATCTAGACTAATCCACGATATAGGCATAAACTTGGTTTAGGATGCTGTAGATTTTTCATGTAGTTCTTAAAACTAGTTTTCACTTTCTCATTTTTAAATTATTTTATTTTCTCGTTTCAGAAATCGGCCAAGTACCAAATTTCGTGTTCTCACCTCCACATACAAGATCGAAACAAACTGGCCAGCCTCGTAGGTAATTCATTTGTTATTTAAAAATTGTTACTTTTCTATTTTACTCCTGGACAAACTAGTGCTGGCATTATATTAATAAAATTAATGTTCTTAAAAATCACTAACTTTTCATTTCAACTTCCTACAACTATTTAAGAAAATACTAATAGAACTTAAAAATTATAAAGTATTCTTAATAAAATAAATTATTTAAAGCTTGCATTAGCGCAAGAAAATTGCTTTTAGGAAGTCGGCATTCAAAAAACGGTTTAAATTTCTGAACTTGATTGTTATCAGAAAATTTTTTAGAATCCTCAATTCTAATAATTTTGGTACTTATACATTAATATTGTCCTAACTATTTATCCCACTCCTAGGAGAATACCTTTTGTTGAGCCTTTAACTGAAGAGGAAAAGGAAGAAATAGCATTAATGAAGGCTTCCGAAGGGGGAAAAAAATCCGTCGAAACAGAGAAAACTAAAAAGCCAGTTCTAAAAAGGTATATGCCCAGGAAGACATTTAAATTGCCCAGAAATCGTCCCGCTACGTCAGATTAATTCTAATCATTACGCGTAGTTTGTAAGCTTAACGAAAATTTCTCTTATACCTTTTTCGGACATTCATGCGTATTTATACAACAGATCGGAAAGAGTCAATCAGGACTTTCACATTATAAAGACAAGTATTCCGATAAACTCTCGCTTCTAAAGCCAATAGATACTTCTAAAGGAATCAGCCTTGAGAAATTTAGGCTATATTTTGACTCATACAATTTGTAATTACGATAATATATAAATACTCTAAGACTAAGTAGAATAATATTTTCTTGTGGACTGGGACATGGGAATATTCTTTTTAATATGGTCATGCCGTTCAAGTGAAAATAAGCGAGTACTCTATGTCTAAAATTATGATTCTTTTATTTTGATACCATCAATTTTCATTAGCATGTGTTGAAATTTATTGTATGCAATAAAATGTGATATACGATTTTTCGAAATCTTTTCCACGAACGATTGAAGTATTTGTTTCTTTTCGACTAAAAACTTCTAGGCTTTAATTCACGAGTGATTCGTCTTTTTTCTTAACACATGCTAACTTAAGTAAATGCAGTCGAATGTTATCTGCTTTGCGATGAATTTTTGTTATATTAAACTTAGTTAGGTACTTGTAACCGCAGTTCTTTCAAGTTTCTTGAAAATGCAAAACACTGATAGTATTTAAAAGATTCGTCTGTTAACTAGACCTCAGTATAAGAGTGATTTCTTACAAAACCGTGTAAATACTAAGCAAGTTTTTATTTGTTTTGTTTTCCTTTAAAAATAAGGTTTTTTCACTTATGAGTTATCAAGCCACACGTTTTTTAGTGTGATAGATATTCAAGCAATAATTTCGACGAAGAAATACTTGTAACATACGGTTGTAAATAATTTATTACTATACTGATGTACAGCTATATTAGTACAATAAATGTATAAGAAAATTGATAATAAATCACCGAACGAGTTTCCAGTCACCACTGAGTAATACATTACTTCAGAACTTACTTAAGCTCTAGTACGGTTTGTATTCTGTATAAACCCATGTTACTCTTTTTTTTTTTTGAGAACAGCTGACACGCAAAAAGTTGCGTAAGGCACAATCATAAACCAGTATTTTTCATTACCTTTTGATAAATAGCCTTAAGAGTTTTAAAACTTTAATCTAAGGTCCAGGGTGGCCATTCAAAACAAAAAAATTCCCCGATAATTTCCTGATTTTCCAACAAATTTCCAAGTTAAAGAACTGAAAAATATATAACCCAGTGGGCACAAAATTTGGCGACGTCTTTACGACATCCTATGTCCATATCGTTAAGGTGTCTACGTTATCGTAAAAACGTAGTATCATCTGACAATGTCTTTACAATATCGTAAAGACA
>JAAAKG020069134.1:0-17410 GCA_010014905.2 Druon quercuslanigerum
ACTGATAGCGTTAGCATATTTCTTGACTGAGATATAATAATTAAAGTAAAAATTGTCACAACTCTCCTCGGTCTCCCCTACCCTTGGAGAGTTTATGATGAGGTGTGGAGGGATTGCTAATTTTTATGCAAAACCTCCATATAGCATTTATTTAAAAATGCTTCTTAAAGAACAATGGAGCTGATTAGAGTTCTATAAGTTTCAAATTAATTAATAAGTCAAAAATACCGTGTGGAGGATATTATTTGACTAATTATTTAGTATTTCAGCTGACGGAGGTTCTACTGTCATCTTTTTAAATAGAGGAGCTCTATAAACGACGAGTAGAATTGATCCTTCAGGTCGAGAGTAAAATGCGTGGTTTTTAGGTTAGGAAAACTTGATGTTATGAGCCGTATGAAATGCAAAAAAAATTTCTTACAGAATAATGGAGCTGATTAAGATTCTATAAGTAGGTAAATAACATTATTATATCTCAATCTGTAAAAGGGGGTCGTTCGTGTTCAGCACCTTTTTTCAATATTATTCACTGATCGGAAAAATTTGACAACATGCATAAGATGTTTCATCGAAATTTTTTTGGTATAAACAAATTAATGTTTGAAATGTTCCCTTTTTCATTTGAATCATAACTTTTGGGCTAAGTGATTAAATTAAAATTAAAAAAAGGAAATTAAATATTAGACATACGCCATTCAAGCAAATAATATCAGAAGTAGTATTCGAAAAATAGATTCAATTAATTATCACTTGGACACGAATGACCGCCATTTACAGGTAAAGGTTTAATTCAGGAACCGGATTTTTTAAATTCTAAGAATTCTCCGGTGAAACTGAAGGAAATGGATACGCAGCTAAAACTGCTTTTATTTGGAGTCAAAATAAAGCCGCAAGACATCATAAAGTAAATGAAATTTATGGATGGCAAACTAATTTTTCTCACATGCTCAACTCTACTTGGGTGAATTATGGAGAGAATTGTGAAGGCGGGAATTAAAGAAAATAAAAGATGCGGAATACAAACGCTTCGTTACAAACACCAGAGCAGATTTTCATGCATCGATTAAAATGTAATAATTGCTTTTCGTTTTACAGAAAGCAATACAATAATAAATAAAAATACAAATTTAAATGCATCTTAAAATTTCTACCTACTTGCGCTGGTACGCGACACTAAGCCAACCTAGATCTCAGTACCCTATTGATAACAAACATGCAACGTTGCTTCACTTCTCTACCAAAGTTGTGCGGGTCTAAGCTGCTCAGTAATAAAGGAGCTATTGTGCATGCCACAAATGTTCATTAAAAGTGAAGTGATCCACTAAGAGAGAAGTTCAAACTTTAAAATTCTTCTAAAAGGAAATATACAGGTTACAGGTCATAAATATTTATGTGTAAAACGCTGCTTCATTTTTTTATCCAAACCAATTACACCTAAAAAATTAATAATTTACTGCTCAAAATCATTTATCACGTTGGATAACTTCATTAACAGCAGCAAAGCATCAAGTTATACATTAATCAATACAAATATGCAAACTGTCTTATATTTCATAAGGGAGAGTAAAGATACTAATATCTAATAAAAAAGTAAGTAAGAAGAACTATGTTCCTCAGCAGTGTCCTAGACATCCGATTAGAAAAGACTTATTACAACCAATGCAAGGCAGAATAAAAAAATAAAAACCAAAACCTCTCATAAAAAGATTTTTTGAATCGGTAAAAAACTTTTTTCTGTGTCGGATAACTTCATTAACCGAAACAACTGTCCCGTTAGATACTTTAAATATGAATGTTCTCGTGTGACCACGAATCTAGTTGTTCAACAGTGATACTTGTCACTACAATTTGGGAATAAAGTGAAGCCATAAGCATTACAATAAATTTTTTGAAGTGAAAAGATCAGAGCAAGCCACTTCGAATCTTGAGGAAAATAAAAGAACTTTTGAATAATGAAATTAAATTAACCTAAAATAATGTAGTTTTAAGTAATTTAATTGCCGTTTAGTTTTATTAAGTCATTTTCTTGACATAATGTATAATTATAATTAATTGATCGAAATTAACTTCAGTCATAAGTTCCAATCTCACACTTAAATATTAATGAGGAGAACATTTGTTTCTTTCTATTTCTATAATTCTTTCAATCCTAAGAAGTTTGTTTAAATATGCAAATTTTATTAACTACTTCACAATAGAAACAAAAACCTTGTGTGTTAACTTAAAATTTCAGATATTGCAATCGGACTCCCTGAATAGAAAATACTACATTGTGCAAGTTCACTGTAATATTTAAGCTTCAGTTCTCGTTACCTCCAAAGATTAGTCTTAATAAAGCGGATAATATTTTGATATGACTGTACTAAGTTTCAGAACTTCGTTCTGTTTATTTCTAGGTTTTTAGGCTGACCTAAATCATTAATGATAAATATTATTGGAATACAAGCGATCACACATACTAGAGAATTTATCTAATTAACTAGTCATCCTTCAGTGTGATTTTTCTATTTTTGTCTTCGAAAATCAATGCTGTAACTAACTGTCAAATTGCAACAGTCTCAACGAGAATAATTATTTGGAATAACAAGTTTAAACTCAATATAAATCGTAATGTAAGAATAAGCTTACATTGAGCGGTCCATTCCCAATTAATGTTAATATTTGTATAAAATTTTACGTGGACTTTAGTTTACATACGCATCAACGGTATATTTAATAATAGTGTATGCGCATATTAGACTGGTTCACCCAACTGAGGTATCAACATCGAGTTTTTCTGTGTTAAAAGGTCACATATATTACACTCGGAACTTGGACAGGGACTAATTTGTGAATTATTTGGACTTACGCTATACATATAGCAGCTCATGTTGAATATTCACTGATATTGCCCTTTCTGCTTATGCATACACAATTATAGTGCTCTATTGTAACATGATTTATTGGCATTGACCAGACGCTATCGTCAATTTGTCTAACCAATTTACACATTTTGCAATTAGAACACACCTTTCATGAAAAAAAGTAGAATGCCCAACAATAAAACATTTATGCCAATAAAAATATCACTTGGTACCATATATTGGGTTTAAACACTGTATCCAAATTAAAAGAACATCACATTCTGTTTTAAAATTGTAAATTTGAAAACCTAGCTTTGTCTTTAATTGAAGTATAAAATAGAAAAGATGCATCATTTATTAGTGAACGAAGAGACTGATGATATGGAAAGTTCTTTTTAGAATTTATTTTTCATATATTTTGTTGTTGCATCCAACAACATTTACCAGTAATAATTCTTTAAGCAGAGTAAAGCCAGCAAAATAATAGCCAAGTAATAAATACAACCATACAATCACATCAAAACACGGAACACTTCAAATCGTTTAGTGAAAAAATTGCAATAATATCTTTTCATATAATATATTTATATTTTTTACAACATCTTTTTCAGTAACTGCTTAAGCGGACCAAGTTACCGAGAGTAAAATAGAAATATCTGAGTGAATGTGTAATAGAGATAAAAACTAATTTAAGTAAATTGAAGAAAAAAACAGCATACTGTGAATGATAACTTAAAAAGATAATATCAGCTGAATATGAAGCAGCAGATTGTTGTAAATATTTCCCTATTTATTTTATTCTTAATCTATTTTTATTTAAAATTACTCAAACAAAAAAAGTATATAACTTTTAACTGAAAAGATCATTTTTTTATCAAATATAATGGAATCAAACTTAAAACGGCTTTAAGGTACTTACCGTGCCAAAAATTCGGTCCCTAGAGAAAAAGGGTTTTCGATGATTTTAAGAATTGAATTACAAAGCATGCCTTATGAAAGAAAAACATTTTATTTATCAAGAGATTTAATCTCGGTTTTATTAATTATTACGAAATTGGAGTGTCTTCGAGGACACAAGTGCAGATAACCGAATTCGCTATTACATTCAAAGTTTTTCGAAGAATTGGTAAAAAGCGATATTAGGAAAAAAATAAATCACAATAAATATTATTAAAATAAATGTTTTAAATATTTTTCACTACAAATAATGTTTTTTAGTTGAAATAATATTATTAGTAAAATTGTTCGGTTTCTTAAAATCACAAAAAAATATATTTATAATAATTTAATTTTTGGCACGACAAAGTTAAAAAAGAAAGGCACATTTGATTCAAACTTATATGGAAGGCAATGAAAAAATGAATACAAATTATTAAAAATTATTAATTCTTAACATAAAATATTTATGTACTAATATTAAGAATAACCAAAATTTATATTTAAAAAAAGGTATATTATTGTAAAATTTTAAACACAAAATTAAATTAAAATTTTATTTATTATTATATTACTAAATTTCTAAAAAAATGTATAGCGAAGAACAATTGAAAGCTTCTAGGGGACAAAAATTTCTTGTATGAAGATACCATTCAAATAAGATGAGGAAAAAGAGAATTATCGAAAATTTACAGCGAAGAACAATTGAAAGCTTCTAGGGGACAAAAATTTCTTGTATGAAGATACCATTCAAATAAGATGAGGAAAAAGAGAATTATCGAAAATTTACAGCGAAGAACAATTGAAAGCTTCTAACAATGTTGAAATTTATTCAAATTAAGAAGTCAATTGGTAATGAAAGTATTTGCATGGTACATGCAATACTTTTAATGTCGTTATGATAATCATACCGGTTGCTATAAAGGTTTGTTTGCAAACAAATAAATAAAACAGAAGTACTCACTTGTATCACTTGACAAACGAATTTGAGGTTAAGTTTGAAGAGCGATAAGAAAAAGAAACCATTTCGAAACGGATATCATTGTATAGAAATCTATGAATCTAACAAGTAACTATTTCATACAGTTATGGATTGTCTGGAAAAAGATAGGACGCTATCCTAAACGTGGATTTTCCTTCGCGAAAATTCTATACCGAAAGCGTGCGCAACGTGCAAATACACCAAGAGAGTCATGCAAATCCGATCAAAATTGAAATTTAAAGGAATTATCAAATATGATAATAAAAAATTAGTCGCTTACCTTCATACTATAACAATTTTCGATTGGCAAATACCATTTTCAGTTAAATTATACCTGTTGATGACGCAGTTAACTTTTGAGTTAAAATCCATATACGAACACACAGAATTTCTAAAAAAATTGTTCTTATTTTTTCTACTTTTTGCAACTCTAACACTAAAAACAGCTATCAGCAAAATTATAACTTTTAAATATCACTTACGCGAATTTGAGGTTGGTCCTGAGTGTCCTAAGAGCTCGCCATCTTCGCCGGAATGCCGGAAATGATCACTTCATCAAGCTCAATTCAAGTTGAAGACGGGAAGCGGGAACTGACGGGAAGTCGGGAACTTATTTTGGAGGGAAAACCATTAGGTATTTCAGGTAGTTCAGGGGCGAGCAACGTGGAGCAACGTCTGCGCACAAATAATTTCTTCCACCATTTTGTATTATTGCTTGGCCCTCGGCATGCAGACATCTTGTCAGGTGACGTCAGATTCAAAAAGTAATAAGTGGCTTATTTAAAATAAGAAGTTTAATTTAATTTATTCTTGGTGAATTCAACATTTAATAATAGATAGCATAAGATGTGATATTAGGAAAATCGCACTTTTCGCCCAAACCACTAATTTTTCCCGCCCTTATTATGATTTAACTTAAAACAAATACCAATTTCGAAATTCCCCAACTTTTCCCTCAATAATTTAAAATTTTTCCTGACCGTTATAAGTTTTTCTTTAAACTTAAATTTTCAACCGCAGAAATAATTGTTCAAACAAAAAAATAACAAATAAATATAACTTTTCAACCAATAAGCTTAATTTTATGGCGAAAAAGATTAATTTTTAACACAATAAATTAATTTTGAACAAGATAATTAAACTTTTAACCAAAGAAATTAAATTTCAACAAAAGACTTGAATTTTCCACTATAACAAATACATTTTCAACCAAAAATCGAATTGTTAAATTTTTAGTTTAAGAAATAATTTTCAACCAAATAGTTAAACTTGTAAGAAAAAAAAAGATTTTGAGTTAAAATGATGAATCATCAACAAGAAGCAAATGAATTTCCAACACAATAGTTAAATTTTTAAAGAAAAAAATTTATTTTCAATACAATTCCTAAATTTACAGCTTATAAAATAATTTTTCAACCAGAAATGGAATCGTTGAATTGTTAGTTGAAGAAATAATTTTCAATTAATTAAAAATGAATTTTCAACAAGTTAGTTAGATTTTGAACAAAAAAAGCTTTTAAATTAAAATGAAATAGACGTATTTACGACAAAAATAAATGCATTCTCAACCAAAAACGATAAATAAGTTTTCATCAAAAAATAGAACAGTTAAATATAAATGTAATTGTTACATTTTGGTCAAAAAAATAATAATTTTGAACCAATTAGAAAACAATTTTCAACCAAATAGATAAAATTTAAACCAAAAACTAACTTTTAAATTAAAATGATGATTCATCAACCAAATAACATTGATTTTGACCAAAATGCCAAAGGAAGAATTTTCTACTAAATAGTTGAATTTTCAAAGCGAAAATATGAATTTTTGACAAAAACGTTTAATTTTCGACCAAGAAGATAGATTTTTTGTCTTTAACCAAATTGTTGAATTTTTAATAATTAAGTACAACCTGTACACTACGCTCATTATTTTGAATACTTTTTAGAACTTCAAATTTTTTAGGCAATTGGATGTTTTTCTTCTTTGTTTTAATATTATTCATGAAGTTTTTAACAGAATGTAGGTCCGTAAAATAAAAATTGTGAATTCTTGTTGCCGGAAATGAAAAAGCAGAACATAGTACAAAGAAAATTCTCTGTATTTTACACGTCTTTCTATTTTTATTTTCCAACATTAACAACCTTTTAAATTTTAAAAACAATTATTAAATTTTTTGAATAATTTGAATTTATCAGCTAATTTTATTTTTAGATTAGGTAAAATTTAGAAAAAGTACAATATTTCGAATGGAATTAAAAAAGAAATTTAACTTTTATAATTTCTAAATAAAAGCGTTTAAAATTGATTAATTTAACAATACAATTTTTTAATCAGAAGCTATTTAAAAAAAATTCAACAATTTTATTTTGAGTTTAAAATTTCGGAAATAGAACAATTTCAAAATATTCAAAATTAAATAATTTTATCATGCATTAGAAATTGAATAATTAGATGAATCCAAATTCAAAGGAATTGAAATTATATTACCTCTAATTAAAATCTCACAAATGTGAATATTTGAAATTTAAAACTAAGCTGAATGTTTCAAAGGTTCTGAACTTCTAGAATTTTAAAACAGTACAGAAAAATGGATGGAGTTGGAAAAGGGGATGGAATTGTGTTCACGAAAATTCGAGATGACTGGGCAAGCATATGGATAATATTCGACAAGTTATCCCAAACTCCGGGACACTTGGAATTTTAAATTGTTATTACATTAAAAAATTATAATTTAATATTCTTAATTGATTATACAAATTTTTCTAGGATCTAAACATAAATTAACCGTCTCCTTCACCGTTCAAAACGTAAAAATTTCCCATTATAGGCCTTTAAAATTTAATTATTGAAAAAAAAACGTTCAAAAAGAAGTTATTTTAAATGAGAAGAAATAGAAATTAAGAAATGTCTACTACGAAACGCTGGAAATTAAAGTAATCCAAAATTCCTTTAAAACTTAAAAAAATTCAATTTCAATTATTGCAAAATTAAAACTTAAGAAATGGAAAAATTGAAAATTTAGAGTTCAACGTGAAAATTCATAACTATAAAATTGTAACGATTCGAAGTTGAAGAAATGATTTAATTACAGATATATCCATTTTAGATAGTTCAATTTTTATCAATTTTGATTTTAAACCACATAATTTAAAACTTTTCAATTTCAAATCATTTAATTTTGAGCACTTCATTTCGAATTAATATTCATCCTTGAAATTTTCGAATTGCATATTTTTAAATTTTTAATTATTTTTTTCTTGATTAAATCTCCAACTAAAAATCGGAAAAAGTACAGAACAAGGTTGCTATGTTTCCCATTTTTAAAAATGCAAAATTGTAAGCCTTTCAATACAAAATTATTTTTTTGAATAAAAAAACTTTTAATTTTTAATACCTAGTTCTAATATCTTCTACTTTTTAAATATTTCATTTAACAAATTATTGTTTTATTTTTTCATTATTTCGATTTTATACTTGAGTAAATTAATGCGTGTACGTTTAAAACTCAAACCACACGCAATTAACAATATTTAAATCGAAAATTATTGAATGTAAAGCTGAGTATTACGTTTCTCGCTAGAAAATATTGAAATATTTAGTAGTGAAGATGTCCTGACATTTTTAGTATTTTAATTTGAAACTAAAACACTGTAAAATTAAAAATCTCCAAAAATTAAGAAATTTTAAACTAAATATTTTCGAATTTAAGTCTCAAAAAGTAAATTGTTTCAGAATTGAGCATTCACAACTATAAGTTTAAATAATTAAATTAATGAGTGAGTTGTGTAAAAATAAAACATATAAGTAAATCAACATTACTACCACTACACTGTTTTCTGAAAAAGATTTATTCGACCAAGTACAAAATATAGTGTTTAAGGTC
Organism: Druon quercuslanigerum; assembly: GCA_010014905.2. Classification (NCBI taxonomy): domain Eukaryota; kingdom Metazoa; phylum Arthropoda; class Insecta; order Hymenoptera; family Cynipidae; genus Druon; species Druon quercuslanigerum. The sequence continues at coordinate 8,646 of JAAAKG020069134.1, forward strand.
TATGTTTCGATTCTTTATAAATGTTAGAATTATTATCGATTCATAAATTAAGAGTCTACTGTCGTGATTACTTACTACAGTAATAGTATTGTTACCTCTAATCAGACTGCATATATAATTCGGATTAATTTATCAAATAAATTTTAAACCCTTACTCTTATAAATGTTTCTAAAAAAACATCTATGTAAATATGAACAATTTTTCTACCAAAGAGTCATGAAAAATAATAAACGTGTAATTCATTTGATATAAATTTTATACATTTTGCATGATTCCTTATCTGCAGCTATTCTAAACTTAAATTCTATATTTTCTTAAACTTTTCAAGGAAATAAATAAACAAATAATTTGTCACTATGGTTTATCGTAATTAATTGTAATTTTTTGCATAAAGCATTATTCATTTAAAAAAATTGAAAGGCCTTTTCCAAAATAGGTTTGAAACGAATTCTTTCGAAAATATATGAACATATGTAGGAATTTAATCTTTAATTGTAAATAGAAAATACCCCGAGATATAATTAAAGAAGATTCTAATGTAAAAATGAAATACATAATTAATTATCCAATTGAAAACAGAAAAAGAATTTTAACCCAGAAAATTATCTGTAAATGACAATAAATAATATTACCGACGTCATACAATAGTAAATATTTTTTAAGTTCAAATAAACTGAATCTGCGACGTTTATTCAGTTAATAATCGAACAGTTAATAAAATATCCATATAGTACTTTCGCTTAAGTAATGAATCACCGTGACGTATTATCATTAATGCTTTCTAGCCTTTCAACCTTTTTAATGTTCACTGAGATTAGATAATTTTACTTTTTCCACAGCCATTTTGAGTTCGTCCTCCATAAATACCTGTTTCATATAAAAAAAATATACAGCTTTTTTAGTGCTAGACTCCGAAAACGTATTTATATAAAAAATAGAGCACAAACAGAAAGAAAACAACCTCGCTCTTTCTGTAGAAGAATTACGTTTAGCTTAAATGCCACTATGTACAATTCTTTTCAGGGTTCCATTTTCGAACAGTCACCTGAAAATGAAAAGACACTGCGTGAATGACAAAGTTACGGATCTCAAACTTTTGATTTTTCAAAAAACTAATTACTTTATCACACAAAATTTAGAAGAGTTTGGATCTATATAGCAGAGAAGTAAAGAAACGAAAAATTAAGATTGCGATAGCTAGGCAGTTCTAATTAATTAATTAATTAATAGATGAGATTTCCAATTAAAATTCAGTATTGACAATCAGAGACATAACTATCAGACTTTAGTGAACTTCAGCCTACTTCTGAAAGTCGTGAGGAAAATTTTCTACTGATAGTGCAGAGCAATCTGAATGTGTGGTTGTTAAGAATTATTAGCACTCTTTTACCGATAGTGTTGACAGCAATCTAAATTGCTGCGGATGTTGAAACTGTATTGGGTTTACCATGCAAGAGTAATGACATCCTCTAAGTTCTGTAATCCATTAATTCCCTATTTACAAGCCTTCTGAACCTTTGAGTTCGATAGAACGTCGAAATATCCAAACGTTCTTCTGCAATAAAAAAAAATTGTTACTCGACTTTGAATTTCTTTCAAGATGCCTTTTCTGAAATCTATTAACGACCATTTTTCTAGCGACCCGAGAACTCGAGACCCGTTGAAGAAAAAAAGGTAATTAGGATAGGTATATACGACAGACGAATAGCGAGTTTAAAACTGAAAAAATATTTATTTATCACTTTAACAGTAGGAATATTAAAATACAATTTCTCTGTATCTGCCTCTCGCGTTCAACCTCGTTAATTTATTTACAACTATTGCTTCTAATTTGATTAGAAAAATCTTGAAACGTAAAAGTCACTTGCTAACTTTCAGAGACAGAAAGGTCTGTTTGTTAAATAAAATAAATTCATAAATAGTCATAATAATAATTAATAAACAAAACAAGTGCAAGTGGAATAAACGCCATAAAACTGAGATTCGATTGTCATGAACTTTTGTGTAGTTTCTCCGCATTTATTGAGTAGAGTATTATATGTATTTATGTAATTTACATCACCAGATAAACGTGGGAAAGGAAAAACAGTCTTGAGATTAATACTGAATGTAAAATATATAGTTATGGCAAACGGGGGGTGGTAAAAAAAATGCAGAGAAAAATACGACACACCATGCGTGTTCCTACAATAAAATATAAATAAAAAATGGTCAAAACTCTCGCATCTGAATGTAAAAATTAGAGCAAGCACTAGTATGGAATATGTTAGTCATGGGAAAAACAGAGGACTTAATGGGGCGAAGAGATTTACGTTTCGAAGGAAGCGGACTGAATAGCCTACCCCTCTGATTGTTTGGCTGGGATAATGCTAGAGCAGGGTCTCTTGATTCGGATGGAAAACTTTCTTCTAGCTTCGATTCGTTGAGCTCGGGAAAGGACTTGCCTCTTTCTGCTTTCTGCTGTATTGATTTCAACACAGGCAGGATCGCACCGAGCAAAGGCCGTCGGGAAGGTTCTCCAGCCCAACATTGTTCCATCAGTCGCCAGCATTCGTCGTCAAAATGGGATAGTCGTTCTGGCCGAATTCCTGACAAGTAAAATTCAATTATTAATACGGCCCCTCCCTAAAAATTACCTAACGCATTATAGAACCTCTCTAAGAACCCCCCCCCCCCACACACATACTTTAAGAAACAGTAAAAAAATATTTATACCCCTCCCAACCTTCTTACTGTACGTAATCTTTAGTTTTCAAAAATGTTTTGCTTGTTATTGCTGGTCAAATTAGGCAGGGTGTCCAAGAACTTGATTTTCAAAATTCCCAGATTTTTCCTTGATTAATTTTTCATTTTCCTCAATCATTAATGTGCAAATACCTGCATGCTAATCTTGTTATACTTTTAACATATAATTTTTTATAAGCCTTATAAAACAGCATTTCAGATACAAATTAAAAATTTTGAAATTTATTTATTTATTTTAAACAAAAAAATGTCTTTTCTACTATAAAATATATATAATAATGTAATTTTCAACATAAAAAGATAAATTCTCGACAAAAAAAGTGCCATAGTTTATATTTCAACAAAAAAAGAGGAAATTTATTCTTAAAAGAATAATTTTAAAAACAAACAGAAGAATGTTCAACAAATGAAGATTAGTCACTCAAGAATAAGAATTTTTAAACAAAAATTGCATTTTTATTAAAAAAAATTAAATTCCTACTGAAAAAGATGAGTTTTGAAATCCAAAAGATAATTTTTCAAAAAAATAATGCGAATTTCTGTTTAAAAAAAATTCGGTTGACTTTTCACGACCAAAATATGAACTTTTAAACAAAAAATAAGTTTCTACGAAAAAAACTTAAATTTCAATAACAAAAAGAGAATCTTTAACCCAAAAGCAAAACTTTTTAACATAATTCTTGAATTCTCTAGTAAATAGTTGTATTTTTATTCAAAAAAGATTAAGTTTCTCTTAAGTTTTAAGAAAAAGATGAATTTTTATGTAAAAAAAATTGAATTTTCATTCAAAAAAGATTTCAAATGACTTTTCAAAATCAAAATATGAATTTTTTAACAAAAAATATATTTCTACGAAAAAAAAATTAATTTTCAATAAAAAAAAGACGAATTTTTAACCAAATGGTTGACTTTTTAAAAAAACTGTTGAATTCTCCACCAAACAGTTGCATTTGTATCCAAGAAAGATGAAATTTGTAGTAAAATAGATGAATTTTTAATAAAAAAAGCCACACATTCTTTTCTTTAGTTGAGCTTTCATCCAGAAAAGATTGCAGAACATTTTTAAACAGCAAAGTATAAAATTTAAACAAAAAAAATATTTCTTACGAAATAGTTAAATTTTTAACCAAACAGATTCATTTTCAATCAAACATTTATCTAGAAAAGATTTCAGTTCTCTTTTAAACCCCAAAATATTAAATATAAACAAAAAGTCAATTTTCTACGAAATAGTTAAATTTTTAACAAAACAGCAGAATTTTCAACCAAAAAGTGTAACTAAAACTAAAACAGCTGAAGTTAACAAAAAAATTTAAATAGTTAAACTTTCACCCAAAAAGATACCCGTTAACCTTACAACAGAAAATAATAATTTTAAAGAATAAGTTAATTTTCTACTAAATAATCGAATTTTCAAATAAAAAATATGACTATTTAGCATGACTTAAATTTTCAAACAAAAAGTTGCATTTTTATCCCAAAAAATGAAAGTTCTACTCAAATAGGTGAAGTTTTAAATCAAAATGAGAAATATTCAACAACAAAAAATAGTTAAATTGTGATCCAAAGATTTCAATTGACTTTTCAAGGCAAAAATACGAATTTTAAACGATAAGTATATTGTCTAGGAAATAGTTAAATTTTCAACAAAACAGTTGCATTTTTATCCAAGAAAAATACAATATTTCTATTAGGAAAGATAAACTTTTAAATTGATGAGAAATTTTTAGAAAAAATTGTTTTCATCAACAAAAAAAATCAATTGACTTATCAGTAACAACATGTGACTTTTAAACAAAAGGTTTATTTTCTAGGAAAAGAGCTGAATTTTTAACCAATTTGAAAATCTTTTTAAATCTTTTTAAATAATCTCTTTAAATTATTTTTTAAAAATAAAAAAAATCATTTTCGATTTTGCTAGAAATCTTATGAAAATGTTTTTTATTCTTTTGAAGCCTTTCAGAATTCTTACGAAGCTTCTAAATATTGTGTTTCTAATCTGCAAACAGCTATATTTTCTTTGAAACTAGGCCATCGTGGGCTATTTGCACCAAAATTTTAAGAACTTCAAAATATCTCTTCAACTTACTCAAATTTTTTCTAGGAATAATTGGTGCACAATATTAATATATACATCAAAATTTTTTTAGTATTGAATTTTTTTTCAATTACTGATTTTAAATGAACAGTCAAATAAAATCTAAATATTAAACAAATAATTTTAAAAAAATAAACAATAGTTAATTTTCAAATTTTAGACTGAAATAATATTTGAAATTTAATAAATTTGAACATAATAATTAATAATGATTAAAAATAATACCTATTAATGTATTATTTTAATGTTATTTAAAAATTGAAAACAGTTTATAAAGTTCCAATCGGGCGTTCACATTTGTTTATCTACTTAGGCTTTCCAATTAAAAAGGATTAATTTTTAATTTTAAAATCTAGAAATTCTTAAATTTTAAACTGATTCCGAATCGTCTTGTAAAATAAATTTGATTATTATTATTCACTTGTTAATCCTAAATGTAAAATTAAATTTAAAAATATTATCATTTATACTCCCAGTTGATCAAACAAAAATATTTCGGATTATTAATTGTCGATTTGAAATGCTTCTAACTTTTAATTTTTTAAATCTTCAAAACCGCATTTTGAAATTCTTTGAATTAAACATGTGCGCTTCAAAATTACAATCTAAAATGAAACATTTTTAAAATGAAAGATGTTCGCATTACGCATTGTTAACTGATGGATATCACAATTAAAAAAGATAAAAATTCTACTGATTATAAAAAAAACGGTTGATACCAAACTTGTACAGAATTTTTTTTCGATGTATCTATTTTAAAAACTTATTATTGAAATGTGTCCTATTGTGATGAAATTTCCAATTTCCAATAAAACTATCAAATTATTCGAGAAATATATGTACATTACACACTCAAGAGTCCCTAAATATCTCTTTAAAGTAACCCGTCAACAAAATTTACCCAATGAATCCCATATGTTAATAACCCCTTATCAATCATTCTTACAGTTAATCCTCCACAAACAAAACTACCACACAATAAATCTTATCTCCCCTCCATATTTACCTTTTCTCACACTGCTCCACAACTGCTCCTTGTTATGAAACTGCTCAAAAGCATAAGGAATCCTGACATGTCCAGCGCAGATATACCAGAACAATATTCCAAACGCGTAAACATCCACACTGCTATCATAATGCCCGGAGAGCAATTCTGGAGCCATATGAACCGGAGTCCCAACCACACTTCCCGACATCATAGCCTCTGTGATACAAAATCCGAGGTCAGTCAGCTTGGCTCGATTGTCCATGTCGAGAAGAACATTCTTCAACTTTATGTCCCTATGAACCAATCCTTGAGAATGCAGGAACCTAATTCCCTCGAGGACATCAATCGCAATCTGTATCCTCTCCAACCAGGAAAGTCCAGCTCGAATTCCACAATAGAGGTCCCTAGTCATGCGATCGGTAATCAGCAGAACAGCAGCTCCATATCCACACCCTCCACCATAAGAATGATCTATCACCGATCCTCTCAATTTGACTATTCTCTTATGATCCGGAATTGACCTCGTATAATAGAACTCCATCGCCAAATCATTCCAGTGCTTTTCATCCGGAGGAACGACTGATTTTACAGCACAAGGTCCGGGCGCTCCACCCCAACCATCACAAGCAAAAACAACTCCATACTGTCCTCTTCCAATTTCCTTTCCCTGATGCGGGATCCCGTATCGAACCATGTCGCACATCGAAGTCGACTCCAAAGCGAGTTTAGCTAACCTTGGCGCATGGTATTTTCGAATAGCGACCCTCTGCTCTTCCGTTCTTTCCAACTTGCCCGAATAATGATTCTCCAGAGACTTCAGGGCAGTTTGAAAAGTGTCATGAGAGGATTTGACCTTGTCTCTAAATTGTGTAGAAATCGATCTCGCTAGTCTCGCAGCAGAGAGCGAATTCAGAATATCAATTGTCACCTTCCTCCTCCAAAATGCATCCAACGTCGGAGTTGGCGACCAGAGTAAAGGCATCGTCTTGAAAAGTTGTCGTAGCCTCTCCAAAAAAGAATGTATAAGCGAAGGCGAAGAGTTGTGCAATTCTACGTTGTAAGCTGCAGAGAGAATTTGTTGAAGGGCGTCGCTCGCCGATAAACTAGAGTCATGTTCGCAGCTCTTTTCGAGACTAAGGAGGCACCTTTCGAGTGTACCGAAGAAGGTCTCCCGAAGGCAGTTGATGGAATTCACGAGTTCTTTGGCCACTCGTTCGCCGAGACGACTCAGGACGATTCTTTGAACCTCAATGGTCGCTTCTCTGACAGTCGCAGACCATTCCCTCCTTTCGGTGTCGCTAAAAGGAGCACTTTGGTACTGGAAAGTCTCGACAGAAGCCTCAGAGACCTCGTCCTTCATCTCCTGAATAATGCCCTGGATCATTTCAGTCAATTCCTCCTGTTTATCACTCACAACCTTCATGAGACTCGCGTAAAGTTCAGTTTCCTTCTGCTGGGCGTAGAGAATTCTCCTCGGAGTTATTTGAATTTCTCTAGCCATGTCAAAGGCAATCAGAATGAATTTACGAAGGCTTGTGGTGTGAATTTCATTAATATAATTGCAGGTGTTGACCAGATAGCTTTGGAGGCTGCCTCGAATAAAAAAGAGGATTCGCTCTGTCTTTTTGCACGACGCTACCAAGCTGCTAGTGTTGGCGTATTCGCCTCCCACTAACCAGGTCGCTCGATCAACTTCAGCTGATTCCTGAAGCCTCAGGAAGCCAAGACTCGTGAGTTGCTCAAGCCAGGTGAGACCTAGAGAACTTATTTGATCAACCTGAGGGCCGCTTTCGTCTTTGTGATGAGTGGAAGAATCATTCGATTCTACATGAAGCCTGTGTTGCTCTGATTCTGTCAGTTCAGCGTCGAAACTGTCCAAGGTGATACGACCTAGTGAAGAAACGAATAAAACAGAATTGTAGGGATATGTCTCCTTCAACTCCCGAAGTTCCTGGATGTCCTGATCAGTGAGAGGCTCTTCTCCAAGGGCGTAGAGGAAAATTGGCAAGATACTGAGAGTCCCTTTAGCCAGAATTTTAACAGCTCCAACATCGGGAACGACAAAGATTTGCACCCCATCTTTTAGGTTTGGTCGATCGAGTTTCACTTCCAGGACGGTTGGGCAGCTTGGGTCTTGACAACCGGATTCGGTCAAGTCTTCAACAGGAAGAGTGCTCCAGGGTTTCTCGTTGGCCTGAAAATTTTCGACTACTTCATATTCTAGGCCAAGGGTTAGGCTGACGTGATTCGTCTGTCCGTGGGCTAATTTTATCCATCGCCAAGATCCAGTAGCTAGAGGTAGAACGTCGGTACCGACAAGACAATTTACTAGAGCAGCTTTCGCTTTAGAATTTTGGCCAAAGACCACAATTGCCGGCGAGTTTTCAAGAATGTGGGTTATTTTGTTGAGGGTCCATGGAGGCAGCAACTCCCCAATGATGTTTTCTGGAAAGTGAGGTAAATGCTAACATTCATATCTGATACTTGTTTGCATTTTTGTTTACATATTTACAGGGTGTCCGGCGATTCCTAGGAACAAAATTCAAGGTCTTTTCCAGGTCAACAAATCAAGTTTTTCAGGTCTCCTTTCTTCGCATCAAATAATTAAATAACTGCTTGCCATACATGTAAAAGATGAAACATTTTATTTTTTAGTGGCCAAAAATTTCTAAAGAAAGCAGAATCATAAATAGAAAAATTCATAATTTTTTGCGAACATAAGTCGTCTTTCTGAAATCTTAGGGAATATTTTCAATCATTGTAAAGACTTATAAATCGTTGAAATTTTGAACATCTTTGTGAATTCGTTTAAATCTTTTAAAGTATTTAACCCTTAGCTTGCACACGGGGTCCAACATACCCCAGGGCATTTTTGAACAAAGATTTTTCAAAGTTTCCCGCTAGAATTGCCTCTGTTTTTTTAATATTTAAAC